>JZKD02S2020184.1:450524-464135 GCA_000966675.3 Picea glauca | reverse complement strand
TGTTGTAAAGGGGTTTGCACAAAAGAAAGGTATAGATTTTGATGAAATATTTTCTCCTTTTGTTAAAATGACTTCAATTAGGACTATTTTAAGTCTTGTGGTAGTAGAAGATTTGAATATTGAACAGTTAGATGTAAAAGCAATTTTTCTCCATAGGGATTTGGAGGAAGAGATTTATATGCAACAACCACAACGGTATGAGGTCAAAGGGAAGGAGAATTTGGTATGTAGGTTGAAGAAGATCTTGTATGGCCTAAAGCATGCTCCAAAGTAGTGGTATTTGAATTTTGATAGGTTATGACAGAACAAGGTTATAGTAGATGTCATTCAGATCACTGTGTTTATTTTAAAAGGATAGAAAATGGAAGCTATATTATCTTGCTATTGTATGTATATGACTTTCTTGTTGTAGGGTCTAATATGCAGGATATAAATATGCTCAAGAAGAAATTAGCCAATTCATTTGCGATGAAGGATTTGGGTGCTGGAAAGAAAATCCTTGGCATGAGAATAACAAGAGACATAAAAAATGCAAATTGACATTGTCTCAGGGTGAGTACATAGAGAAGGTGTTGGAGAGGTTTAGAATGTAGAATACAAAACCAGTTAGTACACCTTTGGCAAGCCATTTCAAATTAACTAAGGAAATGTGTCCCAAGACACAGGAGGAGATAGAATACATGTCTAGGGTCCCTTATTCATCAGCAGTTGGCATCTTGATGTATGCAATGGTTTTCACAAGACTAGATATTGCACATGTAGTGGGAGTTGTGAGAAGGTATATGAACAATCTAGGTAAAGAACATTGGGAGCCAGTAAAGTGGATTTTGAGGTATTTGAAAGGTACTACTACTCATGCATTATGTTTTGGAGGTTCAGACACTTTTCTACAGGGATATGTTGATTCAGATATGGCAGGTGATAAAGACAGCAGGAGCAACACCACAGGGTATGTTTTTACTATAAGTGGAACAACAGTAAGTTGGATTTAAAAACTACAAAAGGTTGTTTCACTTTCAACAACAGAGGCAGAGTATGTTGTTTCTACAGAGGCTAGTAAAGAGATGATTTGGTTACAAAGGTTTATGGAGGAATTGGGAAAGAAGCAGGAGAATAGTAGGTTGTATTGTGATAGTGAGAGTGCAATTCATATTGCAAAGAACTCAGCCTTCCATTCAAAGACTAAGAATATACAATTGAGGTACCACTTCATACGATCCTCCTTGGAAGATGGACATTTGAAGTTGGAAAAGATACACACTAGCCAAAATCCTGCAGATATGTTAACAAAGGGAGTAACCAGAGAGAAACTGAGTTCCTACTCAGTTTCAGTTGGTCTTCAAGAATGAAGATGAAGATGAGAAATTTGCCAGGTCCAAGAAGGTTTAGAGTCCAGCATATAAAATAGTGGTGGAGTTGTTGAGATCAGCCTCCAAGTGGGAGATTGTTGGTTGTGGAGCCTGATTATCTTCCTGACTCAGAGGTCTTGTGTTTTTCAGCCGTGTTTATACCCCATGAATATTTTACACCCTAGAAGTATCTACACTCTTCCACACGGGGGAGTGAAGAGGGGGTTTACCCCCTCTGTGGGGTCTGGGGGACCTATCCCATCGGCTGGGGGGTTCGGGGGCGAATCCCCCAAAGGAATAATTGCCTTGTAAAAGTATATTGTAATTTCATTGTAAATCTGGACCATTCATTATAAGGTTGAGGATCTAATGGTAGAAATTATGTTAGGGTTTTTTTCCCTAGAGGAAAACCCTCTTTTATGAGGGAAATGTATTATGGCTATGTATGATGGTGAATATTGTATTCTGAGATAGGAGACTGTGAGAGAAAGAAGAGGAAGTTACAATGGGTTTGTTGTAGGTTGTATCCCTTCATATGCTGGATAATAATAAAGGAACAACCTATCAATTTCTCTGGTGGACGTAGCCCACACTAGGTGAACCACGTAAATCTGTGTCTCTATTGTATTGTGTATCTTCTATGTTTTGTTTTCACATTTGTTTTATTTTATTGCTCCACGGTCCTGTTTTTCTAACAAGATGTGGGTCAAGGGGGCTCCAATTCATTTCATTGTTGACAGCGGTAGTAAGAAGAACCTGATTTCAGCAGAGGTCGTCAAGTGTCTGAATCTTCCAATGACACTGCACCCGCAACCCTAAACCATTGGTTGGCTTCATCAAGGAAGAGATCTCCGTGTCATCCAACAATGTTGTCTTCCCTATGACATCAATCCTTTCAAAGACAAGGTACTGCGTGATATTTCTCCCCTTGAAGTCTGTGATGTTCTTTTAGGACAACCATATTTGTGGAAGGGTCATGCTGTGTAGGAGTCTAGACCCCGCAGTGTTATTATTACTTTGGGTAGACAATTATACAGGATCCCAGAGGTGGAACCACCTAGAGTTATTTCTTTAATCTCTTCTAAGAAATGCAGTAAGGTCATTTCACAGACCGGGAAGTTCATCTTTTTTGTGATCCGTGCTCACAGTAAGTAGAAGGTCACCACCACATCCTTAGCCTCTACACAACGCTTCTCTTTGCACCAGAAGAAAGTGGACGGGATTGTGAAAGAATACAGAGACATATTCGCCTCACCTACAGGGGTACCGACACACTGCCAATTCAAGAAAACAATTGATCTGACCCCCGACACACATCTACCTAATGGACCAGTCTATCGGCGCTCGCTGATGGAAAATAACGAAATCAGGTGTCAGATCCAAGAGCTTCTTCAAAAGGGGCACATCATATACATATCCTCCCCTTGTGGAAGCCTGATTTTACTGGTGTAGAAGAAGGATGGGACTTGGTGACTCTGCATTGATTACAAAGCCTTAAACAAAATCATAGTTAGGAATTGCTACCCTATTCCTAGGATTGATGACCTTCTTGACCAACTGAAGGGGGGAAATTTCTTCAACAAGATTGACCGGAAGTATGACTACCACTAAATTTCCATCAAACCAACTAATGTCTGGAAGACAACTTTAAAGTTTAAAGAAGGTCTCTACGAATGGCTACTCATGCCCTTTGGCTTAACAAATGCACCAAGCACTTTCATGAGGTTTATGGATGATGTATTGAGACCCTTCACAAAATCCTTTGTGTTCATATATTTGGATGACATCCTCATATTCAGTAGAACGTGGGAGGAGCACATGCATCATATTCAATAGGTTTTGAGTACTCTGCGGAAGCACAAGCTTTATGCCAACTTGAAAAAATGCTCTTTTGGCATGAAAAAGGTCCAATACGTGGGCTACATTGTTGATGAGAATGAGGTACATGATGATCCAACTAATATCCAATTCATTCGTGACTGGCCAACCCCGACCACACTGACCGAGCTTCAGAGATTCTTGGAACTAGCCAATTTCTATCGACGGTTCCTGTTGGGATTCTCCCATATTTCCTGGGCCCTTAGAAAGGTGACCAAGGGAAATGGTAAGGAAAATTTCATGTGGGGAAAGGAGAAACAACGAGAATTCGATGATATGAAACATCATTTGTGCTCAGTTCTAGTACTCTCCTTGCCTGATCTACAAAAACCATTCAAGATTGAGACTGATGCATCTAACTATGTTGTGGGTGTAGTTCTCACTCAACACAGGCATGTCGTGGCATACCATAGTGAGACACTCTCCGATGTTGTCTGAAAATATCCCACCTATGACAAGGAAATGTATTCCATTGTACAAGACTGTTGTCAATGGAAACATTAAACATTCCAAGGAAAGAGACGATCATACACATTGATCACAAGCCTCTACAATTGTAGAATGACCTCCATCAAAAGTGGTCCACCTACTTGCAACAGTTCCATATCAACATCAAGTATAAGATAGGTATCTCCAATCATGTCATTGACTGCCTCAATTAGCCTCCTGTGGCTACACTCACCACTGTGCTCCATTCCTATGGACATGAAACATTGGAGTGGCCCCAACTTTACCAGCAAGATATGAACTTCGCCACCACCTATCAGCTCTTGGGTACATGTGCCACTATCACTAATTTTCACATTCAGGATGAAATCTTATGTCACCTGGGCCATCTCTGTGTTCCTACAAGTGAGTGTACAAATATGGTTTGGGAATCCCACTGCAGACGGGTGGCAATACATTTCGACGTAGAGAAAACTGTGGTCGTTCTTCAGAAACATTTTTATTGGCCAAAACTTCGCTAGGATGTTAGAAAATATACCAAATCTTGCACTTCATGTGCCATTGTCAAGCCATACATAAAGAATCAAGGCTTATACACCCCTCTTCCCATTCCCAAGAAGTCGTGGGAATCCATCTCCATGGATTACATGTCTGGTTTGCTGTCCACCAAGCACAAAAATGACTGTGTGTTTGTGGTCATTGATCGGTTTTCGAAGATGGCCATCCTCACAGCCTGTAAGAAGAATTTCATAGCGGCAGAGACTGCCAAGATCTTCTTCGAATGATTTTGGGCCCACTTTGGGATCCCATAGACCATCATTTCCAACCGAGACAGCAGGTTCCTCAACACATTTTGGTCGAGTTTCTTGTCTCTGTTGGATACCAAACTCACAAAATCCACTGCTTTCCACTCCCAAACCAATGGCCAAACCGAGGTCGTCAATCAAATTATTGTGCATGTCCTGTGCATGTACAATTATAAGCATCCCCGAACATGGGATGAGAGTCTCCCATATGTCCAACATAGTTAAAACAGGGCTCTCCATATTTCCATCGGCCATAGCCCATTTCAGGTGGGTTTGGAATTCCAAATCTTGGGACCCACTGATGTTGCACTTCCTCATGCCACTGCATAGATAGACTCTTCTCCTGATCATTCTGCGATCGATAAAGCCACACGATTCATGGAGCGGATTCAACACATCCTCCAACAGGTCTAGGATATTTTTCATAAATCCAATGCTAAGTACAAGCAGTGCCATGATCAACACAGTGTACCACACCGGTTTCAGGTTGGCGACAATGTATGGTTACATTTGCAAAAGTAGTGTCTCATTAGGCCCCACCGGAAGCTTCGCCCACTTCGTTATGGGCCTTACACTATCACAAAGGATGTGGGTAGCAATGATTTTGAGCTAAACACTCCACCCTTCCTTGGTCTGCATCCAGTATTCAATTTGGATCTCCTTTGGCCATATTTTCCACCATTATTGGACACCTCTAAGATATCCGAACAACTGACACGAATAGAGCTCAGCCTTGACTGCATGGAACAAGCATCCATTGATTAGATAATGGACACACAGGTCAAGAGAACTCGCCAACAACAGATCCAACTTTATTGGGTTGTCAAGGAAGGGAAACTCCTACACCAAGGGAAGTGGCTCACCTGGTGCCAAATCCAGCTGAATTTTCCTCACCTAATGGGGGGACTCAACACAATGGATACCATTGCTTCCTAATGGGGGAGGATTGATCTAGGTGGATGTTGGTGGCCACCCACCTATTCCAACTGGCTCTTCATGTCCTTTTTTGATTCAACACGTCTTTCTATAATGATTTATAATTGTGGGTTCTACACTTATGGGGATGTTTGAAGCCTCACACATTCTCTAGGTGGATATGGGTGGCCTCTCGCCTAATGCAACTGGCTTGTTTTGTATGTTTTCATGTCAACACATCTTGATGTACTTCCAGGGTTGTTTAGGGGCCCTAAACATTGTTTTCTTGAATCACCATAGTCAGACTGTAGACAGAGTTAGATTCTAATGGTAGAATGTGTAGATCTCTGAAATACCTTTCCAACGGGGTATCACGTGCCTAAAACACAAGTCGTATGCAAAATTTACAACCCTAGAAAGTTGAGGTACCAAATTACACCAACTTACCCATAGGGCCCACATGACTTTTGATGTTTCACCTTATATGGTTAGGTTTTTGGATGTCTATGCTTTTGACATTCATGAGTAATATGAAAAGGGCCTATGGAGTCTCATTGTAATCCATTCTACTCATATGGATGCGCATAGAAACCACATCTCCTCTTAGAGATAGCTACGACCATTTGAGAAAGTTTCAGTTTTGTAGTTTTACAGTTTCAACCTACTTCATTATATAATAGAAGATATTGTTCACTGAATATTTTTGCTATCCTTCCTATCTCTGTGTTTATGATATTCAATCTGTTAATCAATTTGTTCCGCTTCTAAATCTAGATCAGGCGCAGAGATAGCAATGGAGTTTCACAATCTGAGTGAGTAGGAGGTAAAACAATCAAGGAAGAGAGTACGCTAGACACAATGATGGTGAAGGAAAACAAAAGATTTTAAAATAAACCATGAGCCTTTTCATCATTAGATCAAGAAAATAAGAGAACAACCATCCAACTTCAGGGAACCATTACAATTTCTTCAACGTCTAAATTTACATATATATGTTCCTTTAAACTACTTTTAAATGCAAAAATTTAACATGCCTACCGTAACCGAAGGTGTAGAATTTGAATGGTTGTCTCATGCTTGCGCTCCATATAGCTTATATTTGCTAACCGCTGAGACCTCATCGGTACATCCCAGCCAACGCTAGGGGTACTCTTCTTCCCCCTGAGCCCCCCGAGATGCAAAGGGCCCAAACACACAAAACCAAAGAAGATATAGCGCCCAAATTGCCTCGCAAGGTTGAGATACCACTCCCTATTGAGTTGGGCATCCCAACTCCCACAAGAAAAATTCAGACAAGAAAAATATCGGCAGCGTAACCTTACGCCTACCAGTCCTCCCATACTCTTCCTCTTCCATTGCTTTTATCGAGTTTTCTTTGTGATTAGTCTCCAAAACCCTCATTAGATTATTTTTATTAAATTTATTTAGGATAAACCTCCCCCGTACACATGTCACCTAATCCCTTAGCTGCACCAGAAAATCAATTTATTAATTAATTAAATTTTCCTATTTCCCTCACCGACATAAAAGAGTTCCTAAAAATGCTCCTCAGTGTCCCTTTATTCCCTTACATTTCTTAAATGGCTGACGCCTTACTTAAAATCTAGTTGAGTTCACAATTAGAAGGTTCCAAAGACTAGATTCCCTACTATGTTAGACAATCCCCTTTTCCTTAAGTTACCCCTTTTCTTCTTAGTTCATATTTAGCAAGTTTAGATATAAACAACAATTTACCCTTTTAATAATTTAATCCTTCATTAAAATTTTACTTTAATTATTAATGTTTGAATTTTCTTTACCCCCCTTCTTGTTATATGTCCATTTAGTTTTTTTTTGTTTACATGTTCTACTTAGACCTAGGATTTAAATCCACTAGGCTTGGCGACAATTATTAAGGGAAAAATTAGTTATTAAACTTTACTCATACCATCATCCATTTTAAGGCTGACCAGGTCCTATGGAGGCATAGTTTAATAGGTACTAGCTTTATTAACTTACCAGAGTTAAAAATCACGACGTTCCCTTCAAGACGCACTACATGCTCCAAGGGTGCCACTCTCTTGCATTTCTATTTTATTTGCATGACATGCCCTTCAAGACGCACTATGTGCTTCAAGGGTGCCACTTGTCTTTTGACTGATTTTGGTAGACATCAAACCCCTGGAGTCTAAGTTGGAACTGAATTGGTGATTATTGTCATAATTTAATCAAAATTTATTCATTTAACTTTGTATTCAAAATACCAAGTCTAAGTTGTAACTGGATTGGTGATTCATTGTAATAATTTAATCGAACATTACATTCAAATATTTTAATCTATGCAAGGAGGGTTATATCCATCCTCACATGACTATAGAGTACATTTGTTCATTGTATTTAATAGTGTATGGATAAAATAAGGAGTTTCCTCAATTTTCTCAACCTCTTTCCACTTACTTTTCATTACACCAGTGACTACATTGTTATTACTGACCTTGAAATCATATTATTATTGATTTGTCTCATTAAGATGAGGTCTCTCACATCATACAATATGTACTATAAGAGTCATTTCAATTGCTAGTTTAAAACCACAAAATTTATAAGATTGTTGAGAGACCTCTAGTCATTCAATAATAAGGTTATCACCTTATTGTGTGTCTCTTAGCCAAACATTGCGAGTGACCAAATATATGTCCTACCCTCATGACAACATGAAACCTCCATGTAAAGTGTGCCTAGCTTTTCAACCTAGGTCACAAAAAAGAAGTGCTAGTAGGTGGAAATTAGAATGTTTTTCTTCCTCTTATGTTGGTATGTTGTACACTTCTATACAACTTCTTTACCCATATGCGGATTGATTGGAAAACATGTTCTCTATTGCTCCACACACTATAATTAATGCATCAAATAATTTATAATCAAAAGAAAAACATAACATTAATGATATAATGCTCTAGGGTACCTTGAATCAGTCCAGAGTCTAGCATAACATTGACACAATCTCATGTCAATATATACATGTGCTTTCTTGTCACATCAGCAAAACCGTCACCAACATCTGCAAATAAATGTATCCAACATTTTCATTCTAATGTGTCATAATCATAAGAGTTGAAAACATCAACTGCATCATATCATTGCATATATAATTCATCTATATCATCATATAAACATTTAAATGATCCATCATAAAAGTACAAGTCAATAAAATAGGTCATCTAGATAAACAAATTCCCTTAGATAATTGAACATACGGATGTGTTAATTAGGGTTATGGTAATCTCTAATTCCCATAAATATGACATAGTTAGTAAAACTTCGAGCTTAAAAGGATATGAAATATTTATAAATGAATACCTCTTTCTAGAATATTGATATAAATTAAGGAAGGAGGTTCAAAAGGTAAAAGAATCCAGAAAGAAATGAAAATGGACAATAATTAGGAACCAAAAAACTATTATTAGGGACTTATACCAAAAGGATAACAATAAATATAAATTTGAGACACTTTGAATCCTTTCTTAGAACTATGAGGACTTTCCCTGAACAAAGGGCCTATGTTAAGTTGGATCCCAAGTGAAATTCATATTAAATTTTGTTGAAATTACTAAGGCAACTAAGAGGGAGGGGGGGGTGAATCAGTTGTTACTGTGCTTAAACAATATTAAGTCTATTAAGCCATTTTTAATATTTCATCAAGTGACCATGAATATTATACATAATATGAAAAACATAAATAATCAACATCAATCACACATAAGATATACACAGAGACAGATTTTCACGAGGAAACCCATAAAGGGAGAAAACCTCTTCTTCTTCGAAATGATAGGAATCCTTTTAAGTTCTGTACATCATCTATGTTTGAGCACCAACTCAAAGTGAGGCTACTGCCTTTGTTTTACAAGTTCCAACTTGTTGAGAGAACCAACTCTCTGGTTCCTCTAGCACCGACTAGAAGGAAGCACCAACTCCCTAAATATTCCAGCACCAATTGGATTTATAGAAGCTCCAACTTGTTGAGAGCACCAACTCTCTGGTTTCTCTAGCACCCACTAGAAGGAAGCACCAACTCCCTAAATATTCCAGCACCAACTAGATTTATACATGCACCAACTTGTATATAGAAAACTCTGTGTGTAATGTACCTCAAATTCACCATAAAAAAAAATTTCTATGACATAATTCAATTTCGTTTAAGCTTAGAATTTAAGAGAAGGTAAGATTCATTTCTTTCCATAATGACATTATTACACCAATCTAGTTTACTTCGAGTAGAAAATCTAATGTGGATAAATTCTTTCCATAATTCTATCACTTACCTTAACTCTCAAACTACTCCAACATACTTACATGTATATAGGCAATATCTAAACTTAGGTCGAAGGAACCTTTGAGGTTTAGAGAGATAAAGCTCAGGAGGAATAACATTTCAGAAATTGTTATCGAGATTCAGGAACACATTCCCTAGAAGGAGCAAAGACTGAGTCTTCGAAGACTTAGAAAATCGTCTAAGCCTGAAGCGAGTAAAAGCTCAGGAGGAAGAACGTCGTCGGGCATTGGATCGCGGTGGAAAATACCACAAACCATCCGATTTGAGGTAGGAGCGCAGGCTTTAACACTAGGTAGATCCAGGAGGGGAGATCTCGAAGATCTGAACGGACGGTGGAGAGTCCTCGAGGAGAAATGCAAAAAACCCGTAAGTTGTTGGATAAGGTGGAGCTGCGAGGAGGTTAGCAGCGACGGCTTCTTGAGGTCCAAAGCTTAGAAGGAAAAGTGATCGTTGATCATAGGCAGATATGGACCGTTTTTCCATTTCACGATTTCGGGTATCACAAGTTGGAAAGACAGAGGTCCTTGTCTCCCAAAACCCTGAATCGTGAAATCGTGAAATAGGGAGGTCGGATGTGGACCGTAGATCCCAGGGATTATTGTGAGCCATTGATGGAACACCAAGACATTTCAGCATTTAAAAAACCTGAGATTCGAAGGACAAAGGAACAGGACGCTTGACTTGTGAAGTCCCAGTCCATGATATTTCATCATTTCGGCAACCGGGGATTCGAAGGACAAAGAACAGGAGGAACACTTGCATCGTGATTCCCCGAATCGCAAAAATCCGGTAGCCTTTTGACGTTAAGCACATGGTCACAGAGTGGTGGTCACATGGACAGGGGCTAAGGGGTGATCCATAACCGTTAATCCCTTTTCGGCATTTCGGCGATTGGGAGTTGGAAGGACAAGGAGTCTGGGATTTTCAAAGTAATCAGTTCTGCACATTTAATTATGCTTTTAATTGCAAGGTTGGATCTTCATGATTGCTAGAACAATAGGTATTTTGACTGTCTTCTATGAGTGCGTATAAAGGCGTATATTATCATTCTTACTTTAGGGAATTCGCTTTAACTCTCCATTAACATCTGTACTTATTTCCACCTATAAGTATGTACATACCTATAGCTTTCTCTAAATATATATAGAAAGATTCACTATCATAGGTATAGTTTCATCTTGATTTTGGTTTAATAATTGGAAAGCTCAATTACGTGCTACAGTCCTGCATCTTCACTTACAGAAAATATAAACTTTCAAGTATATCTACCTAACTTGGGTCTCATTATTACACATCAAAGCATAGTTAACTCGAAGGATCCCATATTGATATCTACGGTTTATGCCATTAAACAATAGTCTAATTACAAAATTTCGAATACTTAAAGATGTATGACCTCATGGCAAGCAGAAATCTTAGAAAAAATCGCACTAAAAATCTTCTTAATTAGTTTAATACTTTCATATACAATAATTTATGTACTCGTCATGCCTTGTACACAGTGACTTGTAATATGATCTATTATTTCTATTCTACCTCTATCCTGGATGAAGATCCTCCATCGTTTCTATCAGTCCATTCATTACAGTATTGGAGTTGCTCCTATAACAAATGATTCCTACTATGTTCGTACAGTTTTGTGAAAAAATAAAGGTCAATCGGGTTTCGACGATTACAAATGTTGAACACAAAAAACAAAAGAACACATTGTTTTCTGAATCACGAAATGCGGAAACACTGTGGGCCCAACACTTCAGGGATTCAGTGTTCAGGATTTCGCGATTACAAATTCCAAACACCAACACACAACAACTCCTGAATTGCGAAAATGTGAATGGAATGTGGGACCAACACTTCGGGGTTTCGGGGTTCGAGATTCCGGGATTCAGGATTTCGGGGTTTACGAACACTTGACGCACAAACAAGATGAAATAATAAATGTCGAATTGCGAAATGAGATTACGATGTGGGCCCAAAAATTTTGGGTTTCATTGTTTGGTAAAGCAAAGGAACTCCGCATATATGTAACAAGCAAGTCCCAAATGCTGAAATATCAATTTTGTATTTAATCTCTTTTCAAAATCACATGCTCCAACAAATAAACTCGGAATAAATAAATGACCGGGTTCATAATTGGTGAAAATGAATAATTACTATGTTTGCTCAAAAAAATGAATTTATCAAGAAATAAAATGAGTTTACAAACTCAATAACAAAAAATCGTAATCGCAGAGAAAACCTCCAAACAGGGAATAACCAATTCAATTCAAGAAATGATTTCAAGCCATCTCACCCTCTGTGTCCGGATTACAAAATGATTCAAGTATTTATGGGAAAAAAACTTGCCCCTTTGAATTTAGGAAAAAATAAATTAGGGTGGTGATAGTATTTGGTGGCCTGCAAAGGCTACGGCGGGCACCACTTGATAGTGAACCCTCACGTCTTGAAGGGTCAAGACGACCACTGATCTGCCATCATAAAGCGGTGAAATGATTACAAACCAACAAGTTTTTCCTATTACAGAAATGGATTATGACACGATAAATTTCTCCCATGGAAGTACTTCAATACATAATTAACATATACATATCAACAGTACAAGTGATTATTTAACACAGAGAAGGATTAGATCAACATACCTAAACCAGTTTTGCGGGAAGATAAAGGGAACAACCATGTTCCTCCCAACCGTAGAATAGGCAGCCAAATTACTTGCCCGATTCACCCCCTAGCCTGACCATGAATCCATGAGGGTGAACTTGGAAGACTCCTCCTCAGCAATGTCCACAACTTCAGTAGTTATCCTCTTGCCTCACACTTACTTAGTAGTGCTCATAACAACAAGTAAAAATCCATGGTCTCTTTTCTCCGCATACTTGGCAGTGTCCTGCCTCCTCACATATGCTATTTATCAATTTTTCCCAAGTCTTTTTCCATCCCTTGGGGATTTTCGCAGCTTTCTAAATCCCTGATTTTCAGGGGCTTCCAATGGCCAAATCACTGATTTTCCACTTGTAAAAGATAGCCTTAGAGGTAGTTCCAACATGTTCCCCACTCATGGAGTCATGGTCAGCTAAATTTAACATGGTTGTTCCATTTGTCCTCCTGCAATCAATATAAAATATTTTGTTTTCATACAAGTGTCATAGCCAAATAGTTAGTTGGGTCAAATTAGGTCTCTGCCCAATAGTCATAATAATTAATTACAATTACCAAATTCGAAATTCAGAATTGCCATAAATGGAAAAAAAATTCCAAATTCGAATTTACTAAAAACGGAATAAATTTCCAACAAATTAAAAATTTCCAAAAATATTTTATTTTGGGGGATGTCACATCCTTTCCCCCTTCAGTAAAACACTGTCCTCAGTGTTCATTCCTTTCCTGGAATAGGATTGGATGAGATTTCCGCAAATCTCCCTCCAACTGCCAAGTGGCCTCCTCAGGACTAAAGTACTTCCATTGCACCTTTACCTGAGTGATGGCTCTGCTCCGAAGTGTTATTTCTCTACGGTCCAGAATGAGTAGGGGTTCCACTTGGAACTCGCCTTCGGGTTCCACCTACACCAAGTTCCAATCAATCTTGTGAATAGGGTCATGAATATACTTTTTCAACAACGAAACATGAAATACACTATGAATTCATAGATTAGTTGGAAGTGCAAGTTGATATGCTACAGGTCCAATTCGAGCTAGTATCTCGAACGACCCACAAAATCTGGGAGTCATCTTGGCACAGTTCCCTAACTTCAACGAGCTTTTTTGGGCTTTGACCTTCAAGTAAACATTGTTGGACAACTGAGAGGGGGGGGGTGAATCAGTTGTTACCGTGCTTAAACAATATATGCTTCTTTTAAACTCTTTGCTGAGACACTAAATGATAATCACAATAATGCAGGGA
>JZKD02S2020184.1:349946-363808 GCA_000966675.3 Picea glauca | reverse complement strand
TGTGTGGTGCGATAACCTGGAATTACGTACCTTAAATTACCCCCAGTTAGTATATTAGGGTGGTTGTTCATTTAAATAATGTTGAAATTGGGTTCTGTTGTCGGAGTCCTCTTGTCAAGTGCCTTCCGTAAGGGGCGCAATTGTTCTTCTTATTTATGTTGTACTTGATTGTGATCAGTTGGTTGCTTGGTCTGTTGTGTCGGGTGGGATGTAGACACCTCCATGCTCCTCAGAACAGTCGCCAGCCCTGAGACCTTAAATGGTTAAAATCGATGGGAACCTGGGCTTGAGTGTTGATTATGTGTCTTGGAGGTCCTAACCTTGCAGGGTAGGATGGGCGGGTGGTCAGTTTTACTTTTGTCGCTAAATGTTTGCGTTGTGCACCGTATGCCTATGGTCGTATATTTTTTGCAGTTACTCGTCGTGTGCCTTTAGTATTCTTGTGATGAACATTGTGGTTGCGTATTGTCGGTTTTCCAGGGCGTTGCACAGTTAGGTGTGTTGTTACTTCTACATGCACGCACACACTTAAAGAAAAAAATAAATTTTGCACCTGTTACTAGAATGGTTGTCGTAACGAGGAGGTTCGTTACAAATTATTAAGAATTAAACTGTTTATATAAAAAAAGGGGCCACGCCACTATTACTCAGGATTTTCAGGAAACAACAAGGGAAACCACATCGCCTTTGACTACATCCATTCTGACATCTCTGCCAAAACAGTCACTTCCACTCTAGTAAGGAAGGTGTTATTCAAAGGTAAAAAGAAAAAAATGATAACGCCACAAATTCTGCTCCAGGCCATTCACCATTCACTGTTAAAAAAATTTGCCAGAACAAGTAGATGTGGGGTCGATGTCCCAGCCGCATGCAAGGTGGGGGGAAAGCAACGAAGCAGCAGCCCAATATTTGGGTGACTGCAATGGCATTAGGGTAAGAAGGCAAGTCATCAAAATTCACTGGTGGGAAGTGTTGGAGCCTGTGCACGAATGGCCAAGAAGAAATTTAAAATAACACTCCAGAAAGAAAAACAATACGTTGTCCAACTTAGAATCATAATAACAGATTAAAATTTAGGTAAAGGTGGTTTCGGGCTTGTTTTGGCCATAGGAAGATGGATAAACCCTCCAAGAATGAAAAACAAAAAGCTACCAACATTAAATCGCTATTAAGACATTTTATTCAAATTTTTTTCGGGCTTTGCAGTAATGGCTATTTGTTAATGAAATCACATATGCATGTGTACACAATACGCAGACTTAGACTTTACCAGGATTGCTTCAACGCACTAAACACAATTCAATTCATCTATGTTCAGGCTTAACAACAGTCGCTATCTATCAATGAATTCGGATATGCAGGTTTACAAAATACGCAACTCAGAATTCAAGTGTTTCTCCAGCTTCAGGATGCCAAAATGAAAATGTAGACAGGAATCCATTGGATTCCCAACACCAGAATACAAAATGTATAACGAAAAAATGCCTACAGGAAGTCATCTCTTTTTTCCAGCATACCCATACCACACATCATTATATGTAAATTTTATGTCAATCAAATCGCTACCGCTAGAATGGTAATAAACATGTGTCAAATAAGCATCTTTAATATTTTTATAATGGTCGGGCCAAGAAACGTCGAGTAATCAACTCCTTGACATCCCAAAGCAGAGCAAATTTATATTTCGAGGCATAAAAACGCAGACAAATGTAAAAATGTAAAGCACAGTAGGAGAACGCATAGAACCAAGGAAGGTCATTGAAATGTCCGCAGAGGTTTTATCAGCCAAGAAGTGAAGAAAATTCAGCAAGGTATAAAACGCACAGTGGAAGGAAAGGCTACGACAACAACAAAATTTTAGGGTTGATAACACACATAAAGGTGTAAGACATCAACTTCCAAGGACAACAACAGAGGTAGCCGAAAAATGGGTTCGTCCTATGCTTTACCATCCTCGCACAGAAAAGTAGGGCATTGAGATCCATAGGTCTTTTAACGCTAAGGAGACGACTGTAGATCAGGCTCCTGGTCGACTGCTCAGGCGAGGAATGGCGTGCTAGGGATGAAGGAAAACAATCACAAGGGTCACAGTCAACACCACAAGGTTGTCAGGTCATGTGGGAACGAAGACGATGGGAGTCAACAATCATCAGACTAGGCTAAGAACAGTTTCAGTCATCGAATTTTAAAAATAACTCAGTTTAACTACCCAACAATCATGCAAATCCAAATCATAAATACTACAATCATTCTATCATTCAAACAAAGAAGCGTATTGTTGTTTGTTCGCCTACTACGAGTGTCGTCCGTGTGCTCCATGCAACTCTGGCTCGTCGACCATCAAGACTTCACCGGTACCTCCCAGCCAAGACTAGGGGTCCTCTTCTTCCCCCTTAGCCCCCCGAGCCACAAAGGGGCCACACACACTATCCAAAGGTTACGTCTAGCTACCAGATCACCTTGCAAGGCCAAGCTACCACTCCTCTCTGAGCTGGGTATCCCAACTCCCACAAGTAAATCAGTCAAGTCGATATTTCTGCAGCGTAACGTTACACAAACAGAAGATCATCCTTCCTCCTTCTCCTTCCTTCATTATATATAATTTCCCACTTCCTTTCTTTCCTAAGATGTCATTTTATTAAAGTTTTTAAAATAAATTCCTAAAAATTCTTCTCCATACAAGTGTCACCCATCCCCTACATTCCTCCATTATATAATTTCTTTAATTAATTAATTATCTTATTTCCCTCACCCACCTAGAGTTACTCCTAGAATCACTCCTAGGTGTCCCCAAATTCCCTTACAGGTTTTAAAGGCTTTCCCTATGATGAAGTTGCTAATTCAGTTTAAAATTAGAAGGCTCTTAAATGGTAGATTCTTTACTAAGTTGACTTTTTTCTTTTTCCTTTAAGTTCCCCATTTCCCTTTTTATGTTACCTCTTTTCCCTAGTTTCCTATTTTTTTGATTTTCCATCTTTCCCCTTTTACTTAGAACTCAAAAAGGCAGGTGTGGAATTTAACCCCTTTTCCCTTTTATCATTAAATTAATATATTTTAAATTATCAAAAGATAAAATAATTAATTCCCTCTTTACATTTTATAACCACATATTTTATTTCTTATGAATAAATTAATTTCTTACTCCCTTCATGTTACAAAATTTTATGAAGATCATGATTATTATTTAAGTGGTTTTTATTTTAATTATTATTATTTTATTTTATTTTATCTATTTGTTTTTTAAAGGTGGACAAAATTTTACCTCTAGCATAATTTTAGACTTAGAACTTAGATTTTGTGTTGGGCGACATTTAATTAGGGAAAGTGTTTTAAAAATTATTTAACATATTATTCATCCTAAGGCCATCTAGGTTCATTCCTCTATCATCAACAATGCGACGTGCCCTTCAGAACGCACTAGGTGCTCCGAGGGTGCCACTCGCCTCATCTGTTCCCTTGTGCGATGTGCCCTTCAGGACGCACTACGTGCTCCAAGGGTGCCACTTTCCACTCTCCATTTTTCTTGCGCGACGTGCCCTTCAAGATGCACCATGTGCTCCAAGGGTGCCACTCACCTCTTGAATGACTTGGTAGACATCAATAACCCCTGGAGTCAATACTCCGCTAGGTGAACTTGTGGGAGACTAAGGGCCTCTAAGGAATAATGCCCCTGCCTTATTGTGTGCCCCTTAGAATCATCGTGAGCGATTGTCGGAGTCTTCCCTCACGACGTCGTGGGTCCTCTCGAACTAGGTAATCATTAACCTATAGTTCAAGCCACGGCGGGAGTGCTAGTAGGTTGTGGCAGGGATGTTGTCCACATCTCTCCCTCAACCTCTCTTGTAGTCGTGTGTGACCCCTTTACTCCATATGTGAGTCTGGTCAGCAAGCTATCATCAGCCTACATCATCAACAAATCATGCCAGAACATATCCACATCATATCATCTAATCATATGCACTAATATCAGAGTAAAATAATTAAACCCCAATGGCACACTCCCTGACTCGATCTAGAGTCCAAGGGGTTCCATCAATGCCTCAGCATCCTCAAGGTCCAAAACCCTGTACACTCAGTAAAATCGAGTCAATATCACCTGTCTATGTCAAGATATTAAAACAACATGTCATTAACCCATAACGCCTCATAATCAAAATCAAAAGTTTTAATAGCATAAAAATCTGGATCACTTGCGAGCAAGTGTCCTCAAAGAATAAGTTTGCTCAGTGTGCCAGAGCGGGATGTTACATACACCCCTCTTGGTCTAAAATTCATCCTGAAGTTTCACAGTATATATGCTGAAATAAAGTGTATCACAATATCATATGTCTATCTACCAAACAAAAATGGAAACTGTTGGTGCATATCATATGCATCCTCCCAGGTCGTTGAGTGCGAACTATAATTTTCCCACTGGACCTTGACCTGATCTACCATTCGACGTCGTAGTTGTTGAACGCGATGATCCAAGATGCGGACCATCTCATTCGTGAGTGTTACCTCTTTCGATACCTGCAAGGAAATCATGTCAATAACATGTGTAGGATTGCAAATATAATGTCTCAAAATAGATACATGAAAAACATCATGCATACGCCTCAAAGAATCAGGAAAGGCTAGTCGATAGGCCATGGGCCCCTTTCTCTCCACAATCTCGAAAGTTCCCACAAACCTAGGAGAGAGTTTGGATCCCTTCCCAAACTTGATCGAACTCTTATGCGGTTTAACACGCAAGAAGAATCGATCACTGACCTCGTAGCTACAATCACCATGGTGAACATCGACATAACTCTTCTGTCGATCGTGTGCTTCTTTAATCCTTTGTATTAATATTTGCATTTTCTCTTCCATTTCTTGGATTGCTTCTGATCCCACCAGGACCCTATCCTCAAGATGATCCCAACTCAAGGGCATCCGACATGGTCACCCGTAAAGAAACTCGAAAGGCGCCATCTTGATGGTTCTCTCGTAACTGTTGTTGTAAGCGAACTCCACTAGTGGAAAGAATTCTTCCCAACGCTTTTGTTGGTCCATCACATACATGCGCAACATGTCCTCCAAGGTTTGGTTCGTTCGTTCGGTCTGCCCATCAGTCTCTGGTTGATATGTCGTACTAAAGTTAAGTTGGGTTCCCAAGGACTCTTGTAAACTCGTCCAAAGTCATCCAGTAAACATCGATCCTCGATTGGATATAATCCTCTTAGGCATGCCATGAAGCCTCACAATCTCACTGATGAAAACTCTAGCTATTTCAGGTGCCTGATACGTCGTACGCACAGGAATAAAGTGAGCACTCTTCGTCAGAGTGTCTACTAATATGAAAATCGAGTCATGTCTCCTTGACGTCAATGTAAATACAACAATAAAATCCATCGAAATAACCTCCCATTTCGATTCTAGAATAGAATGTGGTTGTAGTAATCCTGCTGGGTGTCTATGTTCAACCTTTACCTGTTGACATTCTAGACATCTGGCCACATAGTTGACTATGTCTACCTTCATTCCCTTCCAGAAGAATAAGGGTTTAAGGTCTGCCCTCATCTTCGTGACTCCCGGGTGAGCCATGTAAACTGCTCTATGAGCCTTGCTCAGGATCAACATCCTCAACTCGTCGTTCAACGGTACATAGATCCGACCTTTAAACTTCACTAAACCATCACTATCCATGTCCATGTTAGGGACCTTTAGTATTGGTTTTGTTGTCGACAATTTCTTGAGCCTCTAAAATGATTCCGTGCATTTCTCGGTCCACACAAACTTCTTGTTCTTCTTCTACAACTCTGTAATCAGACTTGATATCTTCAAAAATCCCTCGATGTACCGTCAATAGTATCCTACTAAACCCATAAAGTTGCACACTTCCGGGACATTTGTCGGTGCAGTCCATTCCATGATAGCCTTGACCTTAACTGGATCCACGACGATGCCTTCGTCGGAGATGAAATGCCCTAAGTAGTGAATCTTCGATTGATAAAATGAGCATTTGTACAACTTCCCATACAATTTTTGCTCTTGCAAACACTATAGTACCAAGCTCAAGTGCTCGTCATGCTCCTCCATCATCCGAGAGTAAATCAAAATATTGTCAATGAACACTTGGACGAACTTGTCCAAGTACTCGTGGAACACCCCATTCATCAAACTCATAAATACCCCTGAGGCGTTTATTAGTCCAAATGGTAAAACAGTGAACTCGTAATGTCCAAACCTCATCTTAAAGGCAGTCTTAGGAACGTCATCCTCTTTGATCCGTAACTGGTGATACCTTGATCGCAAATCAATCTTGGAGAACACCGTCGCACCCTTCATTTGATCTAACAGATCATCAATTCTCGGCAAGGGATACTGATTCTTGATCATGGCCTTGTTCAATTGATGGTAGTCAATGCAAAGCCTCCACGATCCATCCTTCTTTCGTATGAAAATAACAGGTGCACCCCACGGTGACACACTAGGACGTATCAGTCTCAGGTCCAACAACTCCTTCAATTGCATTTTCGACTCTTGTAACTTTGGGGTCGACATCCGATAATTCGTTCTTGCTATCGGTTCAGTCCCCAGTTTTAGGTCTATGGTAAAATCCAATTCCCTATCTGGTGACATCCCAGGTAACTCCTCTGAAAATACATCCGCAAACTCTCTCACCACTAGAAGGTGTTCTAAACCTTTCACTACTCCTTTCTCATTTAACGTAAGGATCGCATAAAGCTTGCACCCCTTGCGCATGCTCTTCCGAGGTTGCAAGGAAGAGATGAACCTCAGGGAAACTCCCTAGTCTCGGCCTACAATCACCCATCTTTGTCCCTTTTCATAGACCAAGCTCAACCATTTCGTCTTACAATTGAGTATCGACTCATGGAATTCCAACCAATCCATACCTATTACGACATCATAGGATCCTAAGATCATGACGTATAGGTTGGCCCTAGTGACAAACTCTTCCAGGTTAAGGACATAGCCCATAACCTTTCCTCCAACCTTTTGTTTGGCTCCCGAAGCCATCTCCACGAAGCTAAACTCGTCTTGTTCGACTACCTTTACCTTAGTCCTTTTTAGCGCTACACCAGAAATGAAATTATCGGTAGCACCAAGATCTATCAAAATACTAAGAGTCTAGTCAACGACGGTACCTGTGATCTCGAGCACAGTTGATTGGTGCTCTGCCTAGCGGTTATTCACTGTTACATGAATCCGATGGGCCTTCCTGGTAGTGTGTCTCCCCACACATCCAACACCCCTTCTTCGGCCCAGTAGTCTTGGTACCTAAAGTAGAAGATGATGGCCCGTCGGCCTAGAATCCTGGTCTGTTCTACTAAACAAGCCTAAACTGCGACTGTTGTGGGTGACATTGTTGCTAATGTTATGGTCCCCAATAAGGTGTCCGTTGTTGAGGCATCGGTCGCCGAGGTGTAGTGAATGTGGATCCCCTTTGGAAGCCATGATATCCCGGTGTATGTCTCGCTGGTGTCTAGTGCTCTTCCCTACTGGCCTTGCTGGAGTCCTAGTCTGACCCGCACTGATAAGCTCCTCCTCTGCTATGAGGGCCTTCTGGATGGCATCATGAAAGGTTTGAGGCATCGAAATCCTAACCTTTGCACACAGACTGTCGTTAAGGACGAACATGAACTTGTTGACCTTCAGTTTCTCATTGTTAAGGTGCGAAGCATATCGGAGTAGCTCCATAAAACGGGCCTCGTACTCGGGCAGCGTACGACCTCCCTATTGTAAGGCATTGAACTCATTGAGCTGACGCTCAATGAATTCCTCTGAAAGGTATCTCTCTCGGAACTGTTCCTCAAACATTTCCCATGACACGTCTTCGACGGCCATGTTCAGCTATGGTAGGAGCATCTTCCACCATAGAAGAGCACTCTCCTTCAGTTGAAAGACCGCCATGCAGACCTTCATGTTGGGGGTATAATCACGAAATGAAAAGCACATCGCCATGTTCTCCAACCATGCCTCAGTGACTGCGCCATCCAGGGCACCAAAGAACTCAGAAAAATTGACCTTCTCGAGTTCGCAGTGAATGCTACCAGTACCGACCGGAGTGTGCAGTGGAACCTCAGCAGGTGTCGTTCCCCTGGCCTCATATCTATCCCAACGACTGATCAGTGCCTTAGACATGCGTTGAAAAGATCTAATCATTCCGACTACATCACCAACTGCTATCTGCTCTTGCCCAAGAACCTGCTCGTCTCCCTAGGGGTTAGACCCCTCAGGCGTGGATGCTACTGGAGGTGTCGCGCCTCCTCCCCTAGCACCCCGTTGTCTTCCTCTGCGGTGTCCTCTAACCATGATTACCTGCACACACACAAATCAACACGATTAGAAATAGTATAATCAAATCATATCAACGAAATCCGTAGTGATCCCAAGTCGTGGGTTGAACCTCGCTCTGATACCATATGTAACGACCACCCATTCGTCATGACATCAACCTCTCATAACAAGTCAAATATTTTTTTTTTTGTGTGTGTGCGGTTGCACAAAGGTAATAAAGAAATTATACTCTGCGTCACAACATGATGACGAACATGATCCATGAAACTGTGACAAAAACATAACAACCTAAGACGCACACCAAGCATCCGGAAGCAATGAACGACAATCAATCGACGAAAATAAGACTGACTACCTACCCGTCCTACCCTGTAGTGGTTAGGACCTCTGGGACACATAAGCAACGCTCAAGCCTAGGTTCCCATCGATTTTGACCATTTAAGGTCTTAGGGCTGGTGACTTTTCTGAGGAACCAGGAGGTGTCTACATTTCCCCCCTCCGAGACAATCAACCATGCTGACTGAGCTAACAACAACATCGACGATCAACAAAAATTCATTCCATCAACTCTAAAATCAATTAACCATGGGCGAGAGTAATCATTACTGTTAACAATCATACATAAACTTTAATTCACCGCGCATTAACAATCTATTTCTAAATCAATCCATCATCATCAATATTTATTAGCCCATTAGAACACAATTTAAATCAATCATTCTATCTACAAGGTGCAAGAAATCCGATTTACAAAACCAATCACAATCAATCCATGGAACTAGCTAATTCAATAGAGTCTACGATCATTGATCTCATCATAGAATAATCAAGTTTACAAATGAGGATGGAAAAGTTTAATCAATCTAGATTATCATAATTACAGTCCTAAGTATCAATATTTAGAACAAGTTATGTTATCTTGACAAAATTACAATTAATGCTACAAGTAATGAAATGTCTTGTAAGTATCAAATCTATATTAACTTAATGTCAATATATATGTAGTCTAATTCTATTAAGTACCATTTAATTAAAGATGTGTCAATCACTTTTGTTAATTATATACTAAAATTGATGTATATAAAATGATGCTCTCAAAATAAAATAAAATTGTCCAATACCCATCATAAAAATATCTCTTAAAGATCACTTGTTAACTTATCAAGAATGACTCTAAGATTCCTTTACCTTCCCAATGAGTTAGTACAACATAATAACTTAAGGAAACAAGTCTTAAGGATAGTTCAAGGTTTAAGGTTTATATGTTGAATAATTTTATAAGGTTGATAAATTTTACATAAAGTAAATCATTCCGCATGTAACCACTTTATGAATTGAGATAAATCCTACGTCATATCACTTTACTCCATTAACATATTGAATTATAATAATATTATTATGCATTACCTAACTTATAGGTATACATATGATCTCATGTATGTTATAATCTAATAATTAAATTATAAAACATAATCAAGGTAATTCTGCAAAAATATCACCCATATTATTTAACTCACTTCCAACCATTCTCTAATGAGTATGTATTGCAAAGAATAAAAATTATATAAAAACAAATTCAACTAAAGAGAAACTTTTAAAATGATTTAAATATGGTTAATCAATTTCACTATTAGTCTTGTTAATATCACAAAAAGGTGGGTATGCTAGATATTTTCGTTACAGTTGTAGCCACAACATTAATTATTAAGCATTAAATTGTTTATAAAAAAAAAGGGGCCATGCCACTGTTACCCAGGAATTTCAGGAAACAACAAGGGAAGCCACACTACCTTTGACTGCATCCATTCTGGCATCTCTTCCATAACAGTCGCTTCCACTCTGGTAAGGAAGGTGCTATTCAAAGGCTAAAAAAAACAATGATAACGCCACGAACTCTGCTCCAGGCCATTCACCATTCACCGTTAAAAATTTCTACCAGAACAGGTAGATGTGGGGTCGATGTCCTAGTTGCATGCAAGGTGGGGGAAAAGAAGTGAGGCAGCGGAAAAATCGCTGGGAAACTACAATGGAATTAGGGTAAGAAGGTAAGTCATAAAAATTCACAGGTGGGAAGGGTTGGAGCCTGTGCACGAATGGCCAAGAAGAAATTTAAAATAACACTCCAGGAAGAAAAACAGTACGTCGTCTAGCTTAGAATCACAATAACAGATTAAAATTTAGGTAAAGATGGGTTCAGGCTCGTTTTGGCCATAGGAAGATGGAGAAAACCTCCAAGACTGAAAAACAAAATGTTGTCAGCATTAAATCGCTATTAACACATTTTATTCAATTTCGTTTCAGGCTTTACAGTAATGGCTATCTGTCAATGAAATCAGATATGCATGTGTACACAATATGCAGACTTAGACTTTACCAGGATTGATTCAACACACTAAACACAATTCAATTCATCTCCATTTAGTCTTAACAACAGTCGCCATCTATTAATGAATTCGGATATGCAGGTGTACAAAATACGCAACTCAGAATTCAAGTGTTTCTCTAGCTTCAGGATGCCAAAACGAAAATTAAAACAGGAATCCATTGGATGCCCAACACTAGAATACCAAATGTATAAAGAAAAATGCCTACAGGAAGTCATCTCTTTTTGCCAGCATACCCATACCACACATCATTATATGTAAATTTTTTGTCAATCAAATCGCTACCGCCAGAATGGTAATAAACATGTGTCAAATAATCATCTTTAATATTTTTATAATGGTCGGGCCAAGAAATGTCGAGTAATCAACTCCTTGACATCCCAAAGCAGAGCAAATTTATCTTTCCACGCATAAAAACAAAGACAAATGTAAAAACGTAAAGCACAGTAGGAAAACAGATAGAACCAAGGAAGGTCATTGAAATGTCCGCAAAGGTTTTATTGGCCAAGGCGTGAAAAAAATTCAGTAAGGTATAAAACGCACAATGGAAGGAAAGGCTACGCCAACAACAAAATTTCAGGGTTAATAACACACATCAAGACGTAAGACATCATTTGCCAAGGACAACAACAGAGGTAGCCGACAGATGGGTTCATCCTATGCTTCACCATCCTCGCACAGAAAAACAGGGCGTTGAGATCCATAGGTCTTTTAATGCTAAGGCGACGACCATAGATCAGGCTCATGGCTGACTGCTCAGGCGAGGAATGGCGTGAT
Source organism: Picea glauca (assembly GCA_000966675.3). NCBI lineage: Eukaryota > Viridiplantae > Streptophyta > Pinopsida > Pinales > Pinaceae > Picea > Picea glauca. The sequence goes on along the minus strand of JZKD02S2020184.1, from coordinate 352,364 downwards.
AGGGATGAAGGAAAACAATCGCAAGGGTCACATTCAACACCACAAGGCTATCAAGTCATGTGGGAATGAAGATCATGGGAGTCAACAATCATCAGACTAGGCTAAGAACAGTTTCAGTCATCGAATTTTAAAAATAACTCAATTTAACTACCCAATAATCATGAAAATCCAAATCATAAATTCTACAATCATTCTATCATTCAAACAAGGAAGCATAACATTGTCTGTTCGCCTGGTCCAAGTGTCGTCCGCGCGCTCCATGCAACTCCCGCTCGTCGACCGTCGAGACTTCACTAGTACCTCTCAGCCAACGCTAGGGGTACTCTTCTTCCCCCTTAGGCCCTCGAGCCACAAAGGGGCCACACACACTATCCATAGGTTACATATAGCTCCCATATCACCTCGCAAGGCCGAGCTACCACTCCTCTCTGAGTTGGGTATCCCAACTCCCACAAGTAAATCAGTCAAGTCAATATTTCTATAGCATAACGTTACACAAACAGAAGATCATTCTTCCTCCTTCTCCTTCCTTCATTATATAGAATTTCCCACTTCCTTTATTTCCTAAGATCTCATTTAATTAAAGTTTTTAAAATAAATTCCTAAAAATTCTTCTCTGTAGAAGTGTCACCCATCCCCTACATTCCTCCATTATATAATTTCTTTAATTAATTAATTATCTTATTTCCCTCACCCACCTAGAGTTACTCCTAGAATCACTCCGAGGTGTCCCCAAATTCCTTTACAGGTTTTAAAGGATTTCCCTATTATGAAGTTTCTAATTCAGTTTAAAATTAGAAGGCTCTTAAATGGTAGATTCTTTACTAGGTTGACTTTCCGCTTTTTCCCTTAAGTTCCCCATTTCCCTTTTTATGTTACCTCTTTTCCCTAGTTTCCTATTTTTTTTATTTTCCCTTTTTCCCCTTTTACTTAGAACTCAAAAATGCATGTGTGGAATTTAACCCCTTTTCCCTTTTATCATTAATTTAGTATATTTTAAATTATCAAAAGATAAAATAATTAATTCCCTCTTTACATTTTATAACCACATATTTTATTTCTTATGAATAAATTAATTTCAAATTCTTCGTCTGACACATTGACTACATGAGCCACCTACTCCTAATATTCATAATCATGATCTTCTTCCTCGTTATTATCTTCATCCTCGGCTACATGATTGTACTTTACTGATCTTCCTCTTGGATCATATCTAACAACGTATGACCAACCTGCTTTACTAGGTGCCTCTGAGTAAAATACTTGCTCACATTGACTTGGAAGAACATAAGGCTCTGTACCCGGTTCAAATTCCCTTGTATTAATCATGCTAAATCCATTATCATGCTCAATAAAAGTTCTTTCAGGATCATGTTCATGCATCCGTAGCCTGTACCATTTAACCTCAAACAAAACTATTTTAAAGGAATTAAAATCACACTCAATTATATCCTCCAAATGGCCATAGTACCTATTCTCAGTTTCTTCTAGATTTTTGTCACTTCTGGAGGAAATGTTAGTAACCTTAAACACTGTAGTTATCCCACAATCTGAGGCTTTCATCTTATCATCCAACATTTTGATACGGAATTTACGACCATTACACCACATAGCGTTGTGATGTTTCAACTACAACATGGACAAGAAGTAAAAAATAAAATGGGAATTAATAATCCTCATATCGGACTTACTAAATATATATTTCAATAATTAAACAAATCAAAATACATTGAAAATTTGAGAAAAAAACTAGGAAAATGTGGGTAACAAATTTAACTTGCATGTTTATCTTTTAAACCAAAGGCTAAATCAACTTCCCTTGATCTAAGATTAGGAAATTGATCTTGATGATGATGCACTGTTTTAATCATCTTACTCACCCCTTCCCATGATAACCTACCAAAATATTCTTTAGTATATTCTATCCAATGCTCCATCCAATCAAGGTTGTTTGCAATGTATAAATGTAAAGCATCCCACTCTCGAGCAACTATATGATAGCATAAAAATTTAATATCATTAATTAGTTATTGGTAATAAATGAATAATTTAATAGATGTGTAATATATTAAATCTACATCAACATCTAATAATTACCTTTCACAGTCCTCATTTTACCTTTCCCCAATAAGACCTCCCCTTCAAATTTGTTGATGGAGTCGAGATGCCAAATGCGAGGCACATTCATATTTTCTGCTAATTTAGGTAGATATTGACTAATATACACCATGCATTGATGTACCATATATGCCTCAACCATAGAACCCTCTAGACATTCTCTTTGTCTAAAAAAAGCCTTCAGTGACTTCAGTTGCCTCTCCACCATCCACATCGACCTTGTGTGTACTGGTCCACATAATTCAATCTCCTCAACTTGGTGTATGAGGTAGTGTTCTTGTGCATTGAAAAATGCTGGAG
>JZKD02S2020184.1:297067-322359 GCA_000966675.3 Picea glauca | reverse complement strand
AGCTCCTCTCCTTTTATAAGTTGAAGAGGATAAGGTGAGGAGGTTAGGATGATCCCACTAAATCATGAAAGCGAGTAAGATCCAAACCATTCAGATGCCACCTCACCATAGAAGCCTCTCCTTCTAGAAGATTCGAGAAAGCGCTCGTTTTTCCCACGTGCTGGCATTCTCGCACCCTAGCTATAGTGCAACCTGCGAACTGTTCGCACCCTGGCTATAGTGCAACCTGCGAGAATTGGTCATTCTCGCACCTTGCTTATATAGCAACCTGCGAACATCCCTTTTTATAAGGTTTTTACATAGGAAAAAGCAACTTCTTTTCTCAGGAAAAGTTCTTCTCCCTTCTCTCTTTAGGAACTCAGGCCACTGTGACCCCTCTGAAGGCAACATATAGGTTTACATCATTAACGATCATAGGTATGACGAAAATAATGTGTAACAGAGAGCCCCCCAAAGTATGAAGTTAGAACAGAGTGATAGCTGAAATACTTTGTTGAGTGTGTGTAGGGAACAATGAACAGTCGGTCAGAAACCTACCAACAAACAAGGAAATACAGTACAATAATATATCATCACTGAGGTAGGCATTCCCATACTCAGAATACAAATGACTCAAAGAATAAATGACGACATGCGAATATCCATGTCAAGTAAGACAAGTCATGGCCACGAAACATACACTGTGGATCCATGCCGATATGACTCAAATCTGAACATAGCCACCAAAAACACACCGTGGATCTATGTGTTAAAGACTCAAATTTGAACATAGCCGCCAGACATACAATGTGGATCTATGCAACAGTACACTGAATATACTCCAACACAACCTGGATCTATCAGAAAATATCCAGGGTCTTCATCTCTACCACTCTATAGTACGAATCTAACCATGTGATTACATGTGTTGAAGTCAAACATGGTAGAAACCACTTGATTACCGGTCATTAGTGTATACCGTTAACAAATGCGAGGAAAATCACCATTAATGTCAATGACTCCCAAGGTACTCTAGTACAATCCAACGAATGTGAATAAATGAGCTGAAGTCGAACACTCAGCGGAATCTCCCGATCAGGGGTCAATAATGAAAACCCACTGTCAAAAGCGAGGAAACCTGCCATTGAGGCATGCAAGTTCCAAGGTACCACTTAGTTTCTAAGTCTAATTCTTGGATAATGACTTGAAGTCGACAGGAAAAAATTCGTCACAGGAGGGCCTTAATGTATCCCACATCAATGACACGAAACAAGTAACAAGATTTGATGTAGATCAGAGTAACAAGTGATTCAGGACCGACTCAGGGATGGCCGATGCAATAGAAGGATTAAATACTGCAGGAATGGCCGACGCAATATAAGGATTTTCAGGTTGGACATCTCTTTGAACATATTGACGACACGACAACTGTCTTGGAAACACTGACTCAACAACAGGAATCACAGACTGATTTGTAATCTTATAAAGGAGTATGATCAGGAGACAAGTGGATTTTCCAACCTAGACACAAGGCGAGTGAAAGGGTGTCAAGGTATGGGTATAGTCTCCCTGTTAGTATTCGGCTCCTAGCACATTGGAGCTCTCTAGAGTCCTTGGTCGAGATAGGATGTGTTGTGCCAAGATTATTGATGTGTCTATCACTTGGGGACGACATGATTCCTGATGAGGGGATCATGGTGCACCCTATATGGATGGCGCGCCCTATTTGGATAGCAGTGAATGATAACTTGGTTGGAGTCGATGCCTTCTGTGTGAGTGTTGTTGAGCATTGTAAGTTTTTTTTGGTGCATGGGTTGAATGCCTTCATGTGTTTGGTTCTCGTGCATTGAGTTTCTAGTCTTATTTGTCAAGGTCGTTGTGTCGGGAGGGGGACGTTGTCCCTTGGCTTGTAAGCGCGGTCCTGTTGTGTCGGGTGAGTAGTCATTTCTCCTTTTTTTTAATGCATGTTCCGCCCCGTTTCTCATGTGTTAGTGTGTTGAGTCATAGTTGTTTGTTGCCTGATTAGGTCATCGATGTTCATCGTCTAGGTGTGGTTAACTGTGTTGTCAATTCCCTCCTGCCTAAAAACAAAGAAAAATTTTCACCTTCGCCTTCGCTCGTAGTCGTAACGTTCAGGTCATCACAGAATCTGAATACATGGAAACCACTCATGGAAGCAAAGAAGCAGTATGGCTGCAAACTTTGTGTTTAAGAATCAGGTTTGAGCAGAGAGCTATGAAGATAAGTTGCGACAGTCAAAGAGAAATATTTTTGGAAAAAAACCCAACTTATCATTTAAAGACTAGGCATATTGATGTACAATACCATTTCATGAGAGACATGGTAGAAACAAACAAGGTGTTGCTGGAGAAAGTAGACACGTTGGAAAACATAACAGACTTGTTGACCAAGTCTGTGAATTCTGTGAAGTTCTCTTGGTTCAAAGAGGCAATGGGTATTGTTATCCTTGGTCTATGAATGCAAGTTCAAAGGTCTCTTGGTTTCAGCAAAGAAGAAAACAAGTGGGAGAATGTTGGGTTGTTATATTCTTTGTAGTGAAAGTCAAGGTTGATCAACTGATAGTTGAAGTCGAAGTTCAAGGTGGTTTGAATGGATAAAGATGAAGTCAAGGTGGATCGACAACAATTTGAAGGTGGAGGTTAGTCAACTGAGTAAATTCGAAGTTCTAGGTGGTTCGACATGGTAAATACATCGACAACAAGTCAAAGAGGTCGATGGGAAGGTGTATAGAAACCAACTGAAGACGAATGAAGGTCGACTGGTAGTCGACGACTAATACGACTTAGTAGTCAACCGTAATAGAATCCTGAGATTTGTGGGATTTGTAGCCAATGATATGAATGGATATGTAACCATTTTTGGGTGAATTTTTCTTTATATTTTTGTCTTCTTTAAAGTCTATAAAGAAGGTGTGTTGTAAGGCTGAAAAGGTTGATCAATGAGTCAATCAATAATCGTAGAGGTTGTTGGTCATGTAGATGTAAGCCTAATTGGCTACAGGGTTATTCTTGCATAAGAAAGTTGGTATGCTTTCAATTGTGTCTTAGGTGTGGACCAAGGTTAGACATGTAACATTTTATTCTGAATGAATAAGAAAACAAGGAGAAGAATGCTCAAGGAATGTTGGTTTTCCCGTTTTGGGTTTAGAGGGTAAAATCTTGGTGTATTGTGTGATTGTTGTGTCATTTACTTTACTGATTAAATCATTCTTCCTCTCTTATGCTAGGTTTATCATGTAAGTGTGTATCATTTTCTAACATTAGCATCCTAGCTTATTTTCCAGAAGTAAAAGGGAGGGAGTCTGGAAGGACAATACATGAAGAAATAGTGGATCGCACAAGGTTGTGGGACTTTTTTTTATGGTGCATCACAAAATAGAAACCAATCATGCAGTGGAGGGGTTGTCCTGCATATTTTTAACCATGTCTTCTATAAAATCAAGATGGGGTTGGGCTCTGGCACAAATAATTATGCAAAATTGTTGTCTCTTAAATTACTTCTACTCTTTGCAAAGGTAAAGAATTTTAATTCCATACATATTTTCGGTGATTCTAAAATTGTTGTTAAATGGTTTGAGAAATTATAGTAGTGTCATAATATTTGTTTTCTTCCCATCCTTGAAGAAGTTCATAGAATTTTGGCCTCATTTGACACTTTTGATATCTAACATGTTTACAGGGAAAGATATATGGTAGTTGACCAACTCTCAAAAGTAGGGATACAGATGGATTATAGGCAGTGGATTATAGTAGAAGACAACAACAGAACAGTTCTACCATGGGCCTTTTATAGAAGAGAAGTGAAGTTCCATAGTAGCAGGTCAAAATGATTAGCACCATCGAGCTCTTTTTTTTATTAGAACAGTTTTGATACAATCTTTTTGGGAGGATACTCTTACAAGGGAATACTCATTGTCTTCATAAGTTTGTAGCCACTTATTGAAAGAGAGGATACAGATGAATTATGGGCAGTGGATGATAGTAGAAGACAATATCGGAACAATCTATGAGTTCTACCACAGGCCTTTTATAGAAGAGCAACGACATCCCATAACAACAACTCAAAATGATTAGCACCATTGAGCTCTTTTTTATCAGAACAATTTTCATACAAGATTTTTGGGAGGATACTCTTACAAGGGAATACTCACAATCTTCATAAGTTTGCAGCCACTTATTTTTTTTCTCTTTGTAAAAAGACTATACATATTGTATGGTATATGTGGAATTTATGTCCCCGAGATAGAAATATGCAGTCACCTTTATTTTTTTGGAACTCTTTTTGGTAACCAGGGGGAGCCCTTCAAATCGAAGCTACACCAAATGCATGGGGACATGCATCTACAAAATGTGTTTTTCTTTCTCATATGAAATAAAGAAACGGTTTTTTTTTAGGAAAAAAATATATATTAAAATTAAATTTTAATTTAATTTAAAAACAAAATCATTTTAGTTAATCAAATATATATTTAAAAGGTTAATACAAAATTGTTTATGTGTATGTGTGTTTGTGTGTTAATTAGGTATATTTTGAGTGGTTATGGGATGGTGTTATCTTCCCCATTAAAGTTTTATTCATGTAAAGTGACATGTTGAGCTCATAATAAGTAATGAGTATATTATTAGATTCAAAATGAGGAGAAGTATCGATAAGTTATATTAGCATCATTTAAAATATCTTTAAAATGTTAATAACCATATTAACATATTATTAAAATTAAAATTTAATTTAATAATGATACATATAAAATTATAATAAACAATATTTAAAAAGTAGAGTAGATATCAATATAATGTTAAAAGAAAAAAAATATTTATATAATGTTAAAAGAAAAAAAAAAAATTAAGAATAGAATTTTTTTTAATATAATGTTAAAAATCAATAACAAACACAATAAACACAATATTACTGATTTGTTTTCCATTAATTAAAATAAAACAAATTACATTTAATAGAAAACCTCACACAAAATGGCAATAAAGGGGCAAATTGTCTAATATATATATATAACCTTAAAAAGTCCTCTAAAATTTAAATGATATCACTTTATATTATGGAATGAAAATTATGCTGGAGTTTAAAATTTAGAATATCTAAACTTATATACATAAGGTTTTGTATAACAACTTAGTGACATAATATAGTTTTTGCTCTCTTTTTTCACTCTAGAAATCATGGCAATACATAACACCCCACTTTCTAATTTAGATTTTAGTGTAATAGGTTACAATGCCAACTATGTAGGGAGCATATTTTGAAGGAATAAGTTACAATGTTTACTATGTAGGAATCCAATACACTTCATAAAAGACTTGTGGATTTTTGGAGGGTATACCCAAAACCTAGCTCTTTACCAGAGTATGAACATACCAACAACTCTCCCAAATCCAAGTCTCATTCCCATCCCCAATGCTATTAATGGCATATTTTCATTCACAACAGTCAACCATTTCACTTCAACATGATAACTCTTACTAGTACTATTACCTCAAGTTAAAGGAGGTTTTTTATTTTCATTTACGCATCAATCTAATGGAGACCCCCATAAGCATTTATTATTTTGAAATGAAGTTGCATGAAAAGTTGAAAATTGTGTCCCTGCTGGAATTGGCCCGCGTAGTCTATTATGTGAAATATCCATTTTGTGAAACCAATGTAGCTTAGATAGTTCTTCAGGGATGGGTACACTGAAATTATTTTTGGCCAAGTCCATCACCTCCAAAGTAGATATTTTACTAACATATATGGGTATTAGCCCTTCCAACTGATTCCCGAATAAATTCAATGATCGCACGCCAGTCAAACTTCCTATGCTTGTGGGTATTTCCCCTATAAGATTATTGTTAGATAAATCAAAGCAAGTGTCATCCACATATGATATGCCAAATAATATTACTTCCATATTTCTTGTGTCTGGAATTGACAATAGATCAGATGTTCCTCGAGTTTCTCCAAGCCAAGATACATTGAGTGCAAATCCTTGAAGTCTCTCAAGATCAAAAGGTATTCTTCCACTAAATTTATTGTTGGATAAATCCAAATAACTCAACTTCATGAAACTTGTAATCCACTTAGGAATATCACCATGGAGATTATTATAACTAATTCTTAAAATAGCCAAGTCATGAAAAGACGTGAAGTGGCTAGGAAGTTCCCCAGTTAATCCATTTGCGCTTAAATGGAGTTGTTGAATGTTGGTACAGTTCGTCAAACATGTGGACATAGTCCCAGAGAAGTCATTAGAGTATGTAGAGAAAATAATAAGAGAAGTGAAATTACCAATGGTTTCAGGAAGTGGTCCTTCTAGCCTATTTTGGTACATAATTAAATTCTTAAGTGAAACCAAGCTACTGACACTATTAGGAATACTCCCAGAAATATTATTATTCTATATGTTCAGATTAGTGAGAAATTTTAGTTGACCAATGCTAAGTGGAATACATCCAGTTAAATTGTTCAAATATAAATTCAAAAATCAGAGAGATTGAAGATTTCCAATGGATTTTGGAATGATACCTTTGAGATTGTTGCTCTCCAATTGAAGTGCCAGAAAGTTGCTCAGATTTGTAATGGTTTTAGGTATGCTACTGCTAAGCCTATTTACACCTAGGTCCAGCGACAAAATCTTGTTCAAATTATGCAATTGAGATGGTATTCTCCCAAACAATTTGTTATGAATTAAGTCAAGGTATTCTAGTTTATGCAACAACCCCAATTCAATTGGTATTTCCCCACTCACATCATTATCATACAATTCAAAGTACAATAACTAAGTGCAATTTCCGAGAGATGGAGGGATATGACCACTTAGTAGGTTGCGTTCAAGGTAAAGAGAATATAGGCTTTGAATGGAACCCAAAGTGGAAGGGATTGGACCACTGAAATGGTTGGTTACAAGGTCAAGATAAGACATGCTTCTCATCGAACCCAATTTGGAAGGGATGGACCAGTGAAATTGTTCTATTCAATGGAGAATTCTCGGAGATAGGTGCAGTTGCTAAGAGAGGTTGGAATACTTCCGCCCAGATCATTATTGACGCTCAAGTTGAGACGCTCCAAGTCGACTAGACGACCAAAATATGTTGGTATGGTCTCTGTGAATATGTTCCATGAAAGATCGATCCATTTGAGGCATGTGCAATTACACAATGCTTGAATCAATCCTCCTAAATTATTCTAGGGATCCATGGGATGAGAGTCTTCCCTATGTCCAACATAGCTACAACCGAGCCCTGCATAGCTCAACTAGCCACATCCCCTTTCAGGTGGGGTTGGGATTTGAACCATTGGGCCCCATGGATGTTGCACTGCCCCTGGCGAACACCTCGGTCGAATCATCTCCTGCTCCACCAGAAGATGACAAAGCCACTCGGTTCATTGAGAGGATCCATCGTGCATCCTCCAACAAGTTCAGGATATTTTACATAAGTCCAATGCCAAGTACAAGTAACACCATGATCAACCCTGGGTGCCACATAAGTTTTAGGTGGGCGACAAAGTTTGGTTGAAACTGCAGAAAGAACACCTTATAGGGCCCCATCAGAAGCTTCTCCCACTCTGGTATGGGCCATACACCATCACCAAGGCTGTGGGTGATAATTCTTTTTCACTCAACATTCCCCCTTTCCTTGGCCTGCACCCAGTCTTCAGCGTGGCTCTCCTTCAACCATATTTCCCACCATTATTGGACACCTCAAAGATAGTAGAGCAGTTGACACCAATAGAGCTCAACCCTAATTGCATGCAACATGAATCTAGTGATCAGATTGTGGACACACAGATCAAGGGCACCTGACAACAAAGGATCCAACTTTATTGAGTTGTCAAAGTAGGGCAGCTCCTGCACCAAGGCAAGTGGCTCACCCGAGGCCAAATTCAATAGAAAATTTCTCATTTGATGGGGGAGCTCAATGCAATGGAGACCATTGCTTCCTAATGGGGGAGGGTTGATCCATATGGATTTCGGTGGCCTCCCACCTATTCCAACTAGTTCATTTTGGCATTTTTCCAGTTTGGCAGTTTTTTTCCTAGTTTTCGGGTCCTTGACTTGCGAGGCCGTTTTGAGGCCCTAAAAAACGTTTTTGTGTCATTTACTTTCATGATTAAATCTTTCTTCCTCTCTTCTGCTAGGTTTATCGTTTAAGTCTGTATCATTTTCTAACATTAGCATCCTAGCTCATTTTCCAGAAGTAAAAGGGAGGGAGTCTGGAAGGACAATACAAGAAGAAATAGTGGATCATACAAGGTTGTGGGACTTTTTTTATGGTGCATCACAAAATAGAAAACAATCATGTGGTGGAGGGGTTTTCCTGCATCTTTTTAACCATATCTGCTATAAAATCAAGATGGGGTTGGGCCCTCACAAAAATAATTATGCAAAATTGTTGTCTCCTAAGTTACTTCTACTCTTTGCAAAGGTAAAGAATGCTAATTCCATACATATTTTTGATGATTCTCAAATTGTTGTTAAATGGGTTCATAAATTATAGAAATGCCATAATATTTTTTTTCTTCCCATCCTTGAAGAATTTCATAGAATTGTGGCCTCATTTGACACTTTTGATATCCAACATGTTTACAGGGAAAGGAATATGGTAGTTGACCAGCTCTCAAAAATAGGGATACAAATGTATTATGGGTAGCGGATTATAGTAGAAGACAACAATGGAATAATCTATGAGTTCTACCATAGGCCTTTTATAGAAGAGAAGTGTCATCCCATAGTAGCATCTCAAAATGATTAGCACCATCGAGCTCTTTTTTTATTAGAACAATTTTGATACAATATTTTTGGGAGGATACACTTAGAAGGGAATACTCACCATCTTCGTAAGTTTGTAGCCACTTATTGAAAGAAAGGATACATATGGATTATGGTAAGTGGATGATAGTAGAAGACAATATCAGAACAATCTATGAGTTCTACCACAAGCCTTTTATAGAAGAGCAATGACATCCCAGAGTAACAACTCAAAAAGATTAGCACCATAGAGCTCCTTTTTTTATCAGAACAATTTTCATACAATATTTTTGGGAGGATACTCTTACAAGGGCATACTCCCAGTCTTCATAAGTTTGTAGCCACTTAATCAAATATATATTTAAAAAGCCAATACAAAATTGTTCATGTGTATTTGTGTTTTTTTGTTAATTAGGTGTAGTTTGAGTGGTTATGAGATGGTGTTATCTTCCCCATTCAAGTTTTATACCTATAAAGTGACATGTTGAACTCATAATGAGTAATGAGTATATTATTAGATTCAAAATAAGAAGTATCTAGAAGTTATATTAACATCATTTAAAATATCTTTAAAATGTTAATAACCATATTAACATATTATTAAAATTAAAATTCAATATAATAATGATACACATAAAATTATAATAAACAATATTTAAAAAGTAGAGTAGATATCAATATAATGTTAAAAGCAAAAATATATTTAAGAAAAGAAAAGTTTTTAATATAATATTAAAAATCAATAACAAACACAATAAACACAATATTATTGATTTGCTTTCCATTAATTAAAATAAAACAAATTACATTTAAAAAGTAGAGTATATATCAATATAATGTTATAAGAAAAAAATATTTAAAAATAGAAAAGTTTTTAATATAATGTTAAAAATCAATAACAAACACAATATTAATGATTTCTTTTCCATTAATTAAAATAAAACAAATTACATTTAATAGAAAAACTCACACAAAGCTCAAGAATGACCATGAAGGGGTAAATTGTCTAATATATAACCTTAGAAAGTCCTCAAATATTTAGAGGATATCATTTTATATTATGAAATGAAAATTATGTTGGATGTTAAAATTTAGAATATCTAGCCTTATATACATAAGGTTTTGTATAGCAACTTAATCACTTAATATAGTTTTGGTTCTCTTTTTCACTCTATAAATCATAGCAATACATAACACACCACTTTCTAATTTATATTTTAGTGTAATAGGTTACAATGCCTAGGGAGCATATTTTGAAGCAATAAGTTACAATGTTTATTGTGTAGGAAGTCGATACACTCCATAAAATACTTGTGTCTTTTCGAAGGGTATACCCAACACCCAACATCTAGATCTTTCCCAGAGTATGAACATAGAAACAACTCCTCCAAATCCAAACCCCATTCCCATTCCCATCCCCAATGTTATTAATGACATAGTTTCATTCACAGTAGTCAACCATTTCACTTCAACATGTTTACTCTTACTAGTACTATTACCTCGAGTTAAAGGAGGTTTTTTATTTTCATTTCCGCATCGATCTAATGGACACCCCCATAAGCATTTATTATTTTGAAATGAAGGTGCATAAAAAGTTGAAAATTGTGTCCCTGCTGGAATTGGCCCGCATAGGCTATTAGATGAAACATCCATTTGTGCAACCAATGTAGCTTAGATAGTTCTTCAGGGATCAGTCCACTCAAATTATTTTTGGCCAAGTCCATCACCTCCAAAGTAGATATGTTACTAAGAGATATGGGTATTAGCCCTTCCAATTGGTTCCCGGATAAATTCAATGAGCGCAAGCCTATCAAACTTCCTATGCTTGTGGGTATTTCCCTTGTAAGATTATTGTTAGAGAAATCAAATAAAGTGTCATCCACATATGATATGCCAAATGCTATTACTTCCATCTTTCTTGTGTCTGGAATTGACAATAGATCAGATGGTCCTCTAGTTTCTCCAAGCCAAGATACATTGAATGCAAATCCCTGAAGTCTCTCAAGATCAAAAGGTATTCTTCCACTAAATTTATTGCTGGATAAATCCAAATAACTCAACTTCATGAAACTTGTAATCCATTTAGGAATATAACCATGGAGATTATTATAACTAATTCTTAAAATAGCCAAGTCATGAAATGAGGTGAAGTGGCTAGGAAGTTCCCCAATCAATCCATTTGCACTTAAATGGAGTTGTTGAATGTTGGTACAGTTGGTCAAAGATGTGGACATAGTACCAGAAAAGTTATTAGAGTAGGCAGAGAAAATAATAAGAGAAGTGCAATCACCAATGGTTTGAGGAAGTGGTCCTTCTATCCTATTTTGTGACATAATTAAATTCTTAAGTGAAACCAAACTACTGACACTATTAGGAATAATCCCAAAAGGAATAATCCCAAAAATATTATTTTTATGTATTTTCAGAGTAGTGAGTTATTTTAGTTGACCAATGCTACCTGGAATACATCCAGCTAAATTGTTTGAATATAAATTCAAAAAACGGAGAGATTAAAGATTTCCAATGGATTTTGGAATGATACCTTTGAGATTGTTGCTCTCCAATTGAAGTGCCAGAAGCTTGCTCAAATTTGTAATGGTTTCAGGTATTTACACCCAGATCCATAGACAAAAGCTTGTTCAAATTACCCAATTGAGATGGTATGCTCCCAAACAATTTGTTATGACTTAAGTCAAGGTATTCTAGTTTCTGCAACAATCCCAATTCAACTGGTATTTCCCCACTCACATCATTATCATACAAGTCGAAGTCCAATAACTGAGTGCAATTGCCAAGAGATGGAGGGATATGACCACTTAGTAGGTTACGTTCAAGGTAAAGAGAACATAGGCTTTGAATGGATCCCAAAGTGGAAGGGATTGGACCACTGAAATGGTTGGTTCCTAGGTCAAGATAAGACATGCTTCTCACCGAACCCAATTTGGAAGGGATTGGACCAGTGAAATTGTTCGATTCAATGTAGAATTCTAGGAGAGAGGTGTAGTTGCGGAGAGAGGTTGGAATACTTCCGCCCAGAAAATTATTGACGCTCAAGTCGAGACGCTCCTAGTCGACTAGACGACCAAACTCTGTTGGTATGTTCCCCGTGAAGATGTTCCATTAAATTATTCGATCCTCCTAAATTATTCCAGCTGAGATCAAGTATTCGCAGTGCTCTAAGCCGCCCGAAATCGGGTGGAATTCCTCCCGTCAAATTATTACCATTAAGATCCAGCGTCTTCAAAAAGGAGAGGTTGCCGAGAGAGGCCAAAAGGGTACCTTCCAATCTTAAGTTAGGATTAAGAAGAGGTACGGGAACATGAAGTATTACGGCAACAACTCTTCGAGTGTATTACCTGCAGGTAATACCATGCCAGGAGCACACATCCTGTGAGTTCTCCGCTGTCCAGCTGGACAGCCTTCCAGATGGATCCGATTTGATATGTTTTTTAAAAGACAGAAGAGCTTCCACGTCCCTCTTCTCGTGAGCATCCTCCAGCATAGCACGTCCATTAACAGTTGCTGCACTTACAGGTAGAGTGGCCACCATGATGAGGAAGCATTAACAGTTGCTGCACTTACAGGTAGAGTGGCCACCATGATGAGGAAGCACAGGAGCATGAGAATATGAACCATTTCTCTCTCTCAGAATCATAAAACGTCCTTCAAAGATTACTGAGTTGTGTTCTTCGCTAAGTACGTATATATAAAAAGAGAGCAGCTGTCATATTATGAATTCCGGGGTCAATAGACACAGAAATCGCCGTATAGAATGGGAGATGGAAAGTGGACGTATTGACTACCGGTCGTCTAATAGACACAGAAATCGACGTAGATGCATCTCCAACTCAGTCACGGCATCTCTCGTGACCACGACTTTCTTCACGGCATATCTGCGATTTCTGTATCCCTTCCCTGTTATTTCTGTATCCCTTCATATTTCTTCACCTCTAACGCACTGAATACGCTCGCTTATTTGATTTACTCACCCACGGCGTCTCCAATCTCTCTCTTAGGAGTTGTTGGTCCATTTGTAAGCTCAATGTCGCGCATCCGTGAAAGAAGGTGTTCTCGTAGGGTTTTTTTCTTTTGTAGGTACTCGGGCAAGGAGATTGTTGAAATGGGACTCTCTGTTAGCAATCTAGAGGGAGCAGTTGAGGCACCACCACTCCAGAAAGCAGATTCAAGGAGAGAGGGAGCAGTTGAGGCACCACCACTCCAGAAAGCAGATTCAAGGAGAGAATTGATCATGCAGGAGGCAGCCATGATTTGGCATTCAGCCTTCGGAATTTGAATTCCAGGCCTAGCCCCTTCCATCCATCCATACTCGTATACGACCGCGGGTTATGACGAGACGCCAAGACAACAGGCACCAAGAAAACCACCGCGTGAATCCTACGGAGTGGCAAATCTTTGAAGTTCACAATCCGACGTCGCGTGTCCTTAGAGATTTTGATGGCCCCGATTCACTTCGAGACTTCGACGTTCAGGAGTCTCGAATTCTTCAAATCCTTTTCTCCCCGAATTACTTTGCACCTGGAGTTATAGATCGAGCACCATGCGTCCCCTTCCAACGAACGGTTCTGATGGACTTTGGAACTTCAAGACTCTAGGCCTTCGGGATTTCACTCCTCTTGTTCCTCGAGAGTGCTCTTATCCGGAGTTAACGATCTACTACCACGTGCCTTCCTATGCCAATGACTAGTATCTACTCTGACACTTCGTCACTTTGGGGATTTTCGAAGCACCTCAAATCCTCTAGTGTCCCGAAGTCCCGGACTCCCGGAATCCTAGTCATTTCACCAACCACATGGGCGAGGTGGGAATGTACCACGGGCTGACACGAAGTTGGGTCAGGGGCGACACGTGCTCTTGTCTAAGATGACATGTATCACATTCAAAAGGGGCTATAGGGTGTGTGATGTGCATGAATCCAAGTGACACATGGCTCGTCAAGCTTAAATCCACGTCACCATGGATGGCCTCACTACACCTCATCGCTCCGGTCTGATCGTCTTTCAACCTCCCTCATATTTGCATGGTCACGATCCGATCAATACCAATTTGTTCACAGATCGACATTTCACAGTGATTGTGGGGCCCCAACGTGCTCGCTCTTTACCGGAGAGCTCAATCTCTGCAATGTGAAAAGTGCTCTCCTGACTCTGTTTAATCGTGGTCATTGATTCCCCACCCCGATGAGATCAATGACATTGGTTGATTGCGGGTCGTGAACTAACACGTCTGCTAATTTCACCTTCGTGTTCCGCAATGATTCCCAACGATCGATCTCTATTCACAGATTGATGGTTCAGAGTGATTGCAACGCCCAATCTCCGCAATATGGAAAGTGCTCGCTCGACTCTATCTAATCGTGGTCCTTGATCCTCCACCCCGACGAGATCAACGACGTTGGTTGATTGTGGACCGTGAACTAGCACTTCCACTAATTTCACCTTCGCGCTTCGCAATGATTCCTAACCATCGATCTAATCTAGCGGCTCGTGTTTGATCCGTTAACTCCAGTGGATATTTGAGTCGATTCGATGACTGAGATAGGTTTTCCTCCGGATGAATGGCTCGCATTCAACTCCTCTGCTAGGTTCTTGATTCATCTACGACTCTTGTTACTTAGGGAGTTTAGGTAACTTTGACTATCGTGAAGTTTGACATCCCAGGGTGTCAAACTTCTAAAACTCTGAAACCATTATGAGCTAGCTCCTTTCGGGATTAGCGCAGGGTTCCTAGACCCAGGTTACATGGACCTTCAAATGACTCTCAGGCTATGAGCTCTACTCTTAGCCGGGTTTTGGTTAAGGCCTTGGGTGCGAGTTCATGGTCTCTCAGGCTACTCGTTTGAAGGAAACTCCTTCCTAACTCGCAAAACTTTAAGTTATGAAATAGGGCAAGGTAAACTTGTGAGGTTACCAAGACAGTAGCAGTGCCAAGAGGCTTCTTCTAAATCCGGAGCTGTGAGTTAGTTCCCTGGGGAAAACACCTTCGAGAGTTAAACTGGAGCATACGGGAAAAGTAGAAGCATAAGTTCTCAAGGAAGCCAACATATACACATAACTTAACCATTTTAATACAGAAAACATTTATGGATATGTAAATACATGCATGAAACTATTAATTCCCAATTCAACGCATAGAGTATGAAAACACTTATCAGAACCAGATAACATGAAGCGACTGCTAGAAGGGGTGCTCGTTCCCACCCAACCATAGGCTCAGTCACTCCTAACGGATTTACCATTAGCCACCCCCAAGCTAGACCACGATGTGTTGAGATTGAATCTTTTCTTCCGACACAAAAATAGATAGGGACGAAGGTCACTCTCCTTCTCCCGACTCAGTCTCTATTTAGCGCGATCATAACACACTCTTTTCACAGTTCTTCCTCAAACCTGAGAGCTCAGTCTCTCATCTTTGCACTCTTCGAAGGTCTTCCTCTATCCACCACGCCTTCCTTTCTTGCCTTTCGTAGCAATATTGCGTGTGGCCTGAATTCACTGACATTCATTCCTGGGTTAGAGAGTTGTTCTGATCCTAAGCAATTAAATCCAACAAAGTACTGGTCCAGTGAGGGTTAACGCAACCATTCCTGGTCTCCTTCACCATCTCTTTCATAGTGTTCATGGTCTCTCTTAGCACATCCCCTTTCTAGCAGTCATGCAACACTTATCCATTTTCTATTAAAATAACAAAATTTACATTCATCAACCTTTTATACAAAGGTCCATGAAATCAAACATTCACACATATTGAGTTTTCCATAGTCTCTTGGCCAATATAGTTATATTTACAAACTGGGGGGAAATAGGGTGTTACAATGCAACTTCTCTTCAAGGTTCGCAGTAATGTGACAAATTTAAAATACAAAATTGAACAATTGGACCGCAGAATCTCAATGTGAAAATGGATGTTGGCCGCAGAATCTCTATTTTGAATGTCCACCCAACTCACCAAAGGCCAACATCCATCCTTTTTTCATAGGATGCAATTCACATGAATGTGAAAATCCCCATGTCGTTGAGTAGCACAGTCTCTCCTCCAGATGGACAAGTTTCGCATTCAATCTAGTAGTAGTTTTTGCTCTCTAGATAGTTTTTATTTAGCTTTATTGCTCTGTCCTTAAGTAGAAGTACAATTTTCATGTTAATACTTTGTCTTAGAGACTGTATCTTATCTGAACATTCGCGGTTTTATTTTTTGATCTCATGGGGTTGTTTATACTAATATGAAGTATGGTGGAGCTGGGTTGGTTTCCTCTCATGACAACCCAAGCTTCAGAAGATTGTTTATACTATGAATTGTGGTGGAGCTCGGTTGGTTTCCTCTCATGAAAACCCAAGCTTCAAAAGGTTGTATGTTTAAACTCACTATTGTATAGCAAGTAATATAATGTTTTCTTACTAAAAAAATAAGATAACATATTTATACTTGATATTATTGTAATAAAAATTGATTAATAATAGATTTTAAATTCTATAACAAATATAGAAACAAAATTATTTATTAAACAAAGATTGTATTGTTACACTCAAAAATTGTTTATGTAGAACATGATAGATTTTAAATTCTATGGAAACAAAATTATTTCTTAAACAAAGACTATATTGTTATCACTCAAAAGTTATGTATGTAGACCATGATAGATTTTAAATTCTATAACAAATATGGAAACACAATTATTTTTTAAACAAATACTATATTGTTCTCACTCACAAGTTGTTTATGTAGACAAAATTAACTAGATTCACTGAAATACAACACATACATTATGAGTTCTACTCATTTTATCCACTTCACATCATTTTACAGCATCGTGAAATAAGGAAAACACTTTTCCTAAAGTCATAAAACTTTTTTTTTTACCATTTTCTCTTGAAATTATCCAAAAAGAAAAATAAAATAAAATAAAATAAAGTAGTTATGCAAAAGTCCTAAAAATAATTGCTAAATTTAATATGGTCAAATAATTCTTTATTATTTTAACTATGTCAAGGATTTAATCATTGTTTTGCTTATAAAAAACTAAGAGGTCAATTCCATTTTTCATATTACCCATCCAAAGTAAGTAAATGCTACCAAAATTTATCTAGATATCAATGCAACCTCTTGTGCTTGATAGAACTTTTGGCAATAGCCATAGCTAATTAAAACCACAAAGAGGGGGAGATCAACCACACACTCGAAAGAAAAAAGAACCCTCCCAAGGAGGATGTCAAGGAGCCACTCTCTGGAAGCATTTTCTCCACGGGTGTATGTAATAACTTCCTTTGGGTAATAAATTATTATTCGTATTCATTCATATTTGTTTACTCCATTGTACAACTGCAATTTCTTTCTTTCTTATATGGTGTAAACTAGGGTTTGAGAATATGGATCTACTTTCAAAAGTGTACTTTCAATAGTGACCGTCGAAGCGAGAGTCATATGGAAAGAAAACCATTGATTAAGGATCATAGTAAAGTTGTTAGCTATGAGAATTAAGGCGAGAATTTTAAAGGAGAGACATAATTCTGAAAGAACCCAAGCCGTCAATGAGGTTTTCTATGTGTCCATTTCATATTTTATCGTGTTTGGAAGAATGGTTATGAAGGCCGCATGTTGTATATGCAATACGATGAATAGTTCATCCCAACGGTAGATTAAAACACTATCATTGATTCTCCCAGGGGTAAAAATATAAACTAAGCTCCATTTTTTTATACGAGGTCACAACCCTTGATCGCATGGATGCAAACATCGAGGGAGTTATCACCAAGTACCTAAGTGCTCGATCATGTTTGTTGATTACATGGTGAAGGGTAAGAGTTTGAGCTTAGAGCTGTTATATATATATATATGCCAAGCACCTTTTTGGGTTGGGCTATGGTCCTATCCCTTGGTCACGAGATATAAGGCACCACTGAGTTATCACTAAAATAAATCATTAGCCCTCGGTTATAGTGTTAGTCACATGAGAGGAAGGAAATCACCCAAGATAGTTATGTTGTTATTTATATTAATGCCAATTGGTATTAAGATCTTGGTTCGAGCTCTTAAATCGTATGAATAAATTGATGTGTTTATGTATTAGGATAGAGGGAATTATTTAATCTCCTTTCCACTAGTTTTTAAGTTACAAAGAATAATTAAGAGGGAACAAGATCAAAATTGGAAGCTTGATCCATATATGTGATCGAGTAAAGAGTATTGAATTTTCAATCAAGACACCAATGCTATAAGAGAATCTACGAGGACGTAAGTATTTATACCAGGTACATGTATTATGTTAGAGAAGGGATCCTTTGACAGTCTCCTTGTAGACTTATTGAGAAACCATGTGATGAAAAAGTTGCTTAAATATGGGTTAGACCTGGGATAGGTCATCAAATCTCTCGTTATGTAGCTATAGTTGTCTCCCTCTTTTAAAGTCTTAAACTAATTAGAAATTTTCTCATGAATGTGTATACATTATATCTGAAGCCTAAAATTGATGGTGGAATTGGAAAGAATTATGTAGAGCCCAAAAACCAACGCGATCCTTAAGCAAGGCAGGTGGCTTGTAGGGAAACACTGACTAGTTCCATTATCTATTCATCCTTATATTAGGTAAACCATAGGGTACCAAATTATCAATTTTCATTATCAATTTATCCATATATCAAGTAGGCTATGGGATAATGGTTTAGAGAAAGTAATTATTTGGGTTCAAGTTTGAAAATAGGGCTATTAAAAGCCTAAAACATGAAATCTAAGATCAAGTTATTTAAAATTTGAAATACCATTACCATCACCCAATTCCGAAACATGCATGATGGGCCATGTCAATGTGTAGATGTGCTAAAATTACAATCATAAATGTGAGTTAATTGATGAGGAGAGTTAATAAGCTACAAGGAGTTAATAGTCTTGTACATACTTGTCAGGTGTCCCACGTTGTCTACATCCCTACTTTAAAACACACACACACACACACACACACACACACACACACACACACACACACACACACACATGTATATTAAAATACTTACAGTGCATCAGTATTTCAACGTCCCATTTATCTAACTTTCAACATGTTTTCGATCGTAGAAAATGTCGCATATATGGAAAATTTGTCAATGCATAGTTTCTGGTGTCGGAATTACAACGGTATAAAAATGTCTGGTCATCTCTATTGTGACGATATTTTCCGTCCTAGTAGAGACAACATGTAAACCATATGTTTTCGTCGGAAGTAAGATGACATGTAAATATATGTTGGAAGTGAGACGACAATTTATGTCACTGTAAAATTGAGCCTTGGACGACACGTGTCCATTAGATACGTCAGAAGTGAGACAAAAGAACATTCATCAGAATTGAGACGGTACCGGAAATGACATTTGGAGGGGTCAATACTTGGAGTGACCCCGAAAACATCACGTTGGAATTACGTCGAAAGGGCCATCATAATTTGACCCAAATTTACTAGTGGCATGATGCATGATACTCTTTGAGTACATCAAGTAAGTCCTGAAGGGCATGGCATGCATGACACCCTTGGTATCCTTATGAAATTCTGAATTGATATTTGAAAAATAAAATGAAAAATAACTTAAGGGTAGGGTAGAAAGAAAAATTATTCTTAGAATTCACAAATGAGAAAAAACGTTAATTAATTTTGTCCACCTAGAAATGAGAAATATTTAAATGAAGGGACTAAAATAAAATTTTTATTAATAACTTTGGGTAAAGTTAAATAAAATAAAAATTCTAGAAGGTATGCTTGAGTTCAAATATGTGCATGTTTTTATTTTTAGCTATTTAATATATAAGAATATCTAATTTCATGAGAACTCTTAAGCAATGAAAAGTTAAGGGGGAAGAATCCTAGTTTAATTTGAAGTCATAAGTTAAAAATAAGGTAGGCTCTAGAGTTAAGTGGAGAATGCATTAAATAACTAAGACACTAAGTATTCCCATGCATCTAAAATGAGATTTTGGGAGGAAATCTATGAAACACCAAGGAGAAAAATAAGGAACCTAAGAAGAGGTGGGTGAGGGAAATGAATTAAATTAAATTAAAAATTGGTAATTTCAAGTGCACCTTTCCATGTAGTGTACACATGTCAAGAAGAATAATCAAATTAAGTTAATTTTAAATTACTAATTATGCATGAGAATGATAGGTATCATTTATGTCATTTAGGGAGGTTTTGGGAAAGAAGGGTTACACCCTATTATTAGATGGTTGTCGTAATGACCATTTTATCTTGAGCAATCATATTTGAGAGTTTGGACATTGATGTATTTTTGGAAGTGGGAACCTCAAATCTTGTGATCTTGAACACCGATATTTTGACTAGGGGTTGGTATCTATGGGGTTGGCAAGATGGTAACTGGTGGTTTTGTTGATTTAGTTTCTATAAATATTTTAACATGTAAATGCTCTAACATTATTGTAAATGAAACCATTAATTAGTAAAGACTACATTATTTTTTATATATCTGACAAATTCTATAGTCTTGGCATTAGTTTCATTATATTGAACTATAAATTGGAATTATTTTGTACGTTTGTCATTAAATAAGTTGCAATCTAGATGATTTAAGGTAGAACCTTGTGATTTTTGTTTCCTTTTATTTTCAAGTTTCATTGATAAGTTATTGGTCTGCTAATTAAACTTCTTACTTCCATACTCGTTGAAATAAATTTTGTTGTCATAAATTTTTAGGATACTTAATAATTGAGATGTATTGAGACCAAACCAAACAAAAAAAAATATGGCTAGAATGTCAATATCCAATTTCACACCATTCTTGATCAATGAACATATATCATTTTAGATGGAATCAATCAATTTGTGACTTAGATGATACATCTCGTGGACTGTAAATTATATTCTCCTATTAGCTGGAAGTTGTGTGATCCTTTCTTCTACAAATTTCACTGTTGATATTCATTAAGTTATCCTTCATCATTTAACAATTGCAATTTGTTCTTAGCTAACTGAACTTCCAAAGTAGTTAGGTGTTTGGTTAGTCGAATAGAGGGTTAGATGTTAGTGCTTCTAGGCCGAAAAATGTATGGAAACTTATGGAGATAACCTCAAATCCACAAGCTTATTAGCGTAGATGTTAGTGCTTCTAGTAATTTATCATAATTTAAACAAGGGTTGCATGGCATAGTCTCTGCAAGTAAATTTGGAAATGGAGTGTACCTAGATGGGATCATTGAACTAGTTAGAGTGTCCCAACAATTGTCAATTTACTATAAAACTAGTGTCAATTTGCTATAATTATTATTTGTCTTTATTAAAGAAATATTCACATTCATTATTAAAATGGATATATATATATATATATATATATATATATATATATATATATATATATATATATATATAAAAATTATCTATATTTTTTTTTTTTTTATATTTAACTTTTTTTTTACTAGTTTCTTTTATTTTAGAAAGAAACTCAAAATTACTATTAAAAAGAAATTACACATATGTCATCATACCTATTTATATGTATATAATTTTGTATTAATCTAGTAGGAGTACACTTACTATGTATTAATGATAAGAGAAATCTTTAAAATCTCGAAAAGCATAAATGCAGTAATAATGAAATAAATGGATAGTAATAATGAGAGAACACATGGCATTTTTACATTTTTTCTTAATTTTTTATATAAAAGGTACTAGTTACTTATAACCAAGTTTACTGAAATGCAATAATGATGACATAAATGGATAGTAATAATGAGAGAACACATGACATTTTTACATTTTTTCTTAATTTTTGATATAAGAGGCACTAGGTACTTCTAACCAAGTTTATTGATTATTTAATTAATTTCAAATATTGAAATACGTGAAGGCAACAATAAGACTTGAAATATATTAGCCAATGGGAAATGAGAAAAACAAATATTTTTATTATATCAAAAAATATATATTTGTTTTCTTAAGTTAAACATTACACTTCACACACAAATTTAAAATACAAGGAAAATCAATATATATTTGTTTTTGTGTTTCTGAGGTTATTATTGTTTAAGTAGGTAATATTATACAAAGATTGTTGCATTATGTTGTCATTGATTTCAAATGATTGATGTGAAAGAGTTGATGTTTTTTCATAGTATCATTGATGTATTGATTGATGTCCTATGTTGTCATAGATGTAATTGATGTCAAAGATGTCAAGTGGTGTCATAATGATGTATTTTCATGGATTGATGTATACACAAAATGATGTAAAGGCTAGTCATTGTTGTCTTGTCATGGATGATAGGAAGTAAGAAATGGATGAAATCCAAAGTGGTCCCCTTCTAGTTAAAGGCCTCACGGAAAGACACTTTGTCAAGTCCAAATGGTTAACTGGTTCAGTCATCCTAGATGTGTGGTTAAGGAACCCAAGGATTGATTGTGGAATATTGTAATGAATATCCATGAATTTGTAAGTGATACTACTCTAGATGGATAGTGCTAGTCATTCCATTTCCGGTGATATGTGTAACGCCACATAAACCCTCATGGTTAGGGGAGCTATGACCTTGTGAAATTGGAGAACCCTCGTGTGTTGTTTAGAAGCCCCTAGAAGGTCAAAGAAGTCAAATTATTCTAGAAGCTCCTAGAAGATGTTGACAAGTGAAAGTGGTTAGTTATGGGTTAAGTGGTTGCAACAAGAAAACAATTAAAAATAAATTAGTTGCAAATAAATGTGGAGAAGTTACTATTTATGGAGAAAGTGTGTTAGAAGTGGACAAAGTGGGTTAGAAGTGGACAAGAGGTCAGAAGTGGGTTAGCCCTTAAAAGAAGGAAGTTGCTTAGAGTTGGTTAGATGAGGAAGCTACTTGGATAAGTATAAATAAGAGAGCAAGGTTCTCTTATGAGTATGATCTTTGAGCATATTGAAGATCCAATTGTGAAAGGTTATTTGGGAAGGTATTATTGATAGAGAAAATTCACGGTAGAAAAAGTGTGGCAGAAAAAGTGCAACAGAAAAAATGTGGTAGAAAAAGTGTGGCATAAAAGGTGCGACAAAAAAAATGCGACAGAAAAATCGCGGTAGAAAAAGTGTGGCAGAAAAATTGCGGTAGAAAAATCGCGACAGAAAAGGCACATAAAAAAAGAGTGGCAGAAGAATCACGACAAAAGAATCACGGAAAAATAATCGTGATAACTTATGGTATTTGGTTTATGGAGAGTATGGTGTATTTCTAGACGTATCTTGTTGGTTATCTTGGTGACATTGTTGACAGTTGTCTTGGCGATCGATCTTGGTGAGTAGATCTGATTTGGATGATGAGATTGATGTGACAGGTTTTGTGGTGCATAGGTAATGCACTTGTGTTGGTATAGTTTGAAAGATTGTTTTTTTTTTTTTTGTTGGTATAGGTCTTGTACTTAATTGTTGGATTCCCCTTCTCAGTTGATACTAATATTTGCAGGCTGAGTTTTGCATTGAGATTTGATGCTCTTGTGGAGTTGTTGCTCTATTCAATTGTTGCTGAAAAAAACCCCAAGGATTGTAGTCTGTAACATCCTGCTCTGGCACACTGAGCAAACTTATTCTTTGAGGACACTTGCTCACAAGTGATCCGGATTATTATGCAATTAAAACTTTTGATTTTGATTATGATGCGTTATGGGATGACGATAGGTTGTTTTACCACCTCGACATAAATAGCTTCTATTGACTTAGTTTCACTGAGTGTGCAGGATTTTGGACCACGAGGATGTAGAGGCATCGATGGAACCCCTTGGACTCCTGATCAAGTCGGGGAGTGTACCATTGGGGTTTGATTGTTTCATTGTGATTTTAGTGCTTCTGATTAGATGATATGATATGGATATATTCTGACATAATTCGTTGATGATGTAGGCTGACGATAGATTGTCGACTAGACTCACATGTGGAGTAAAGGGGTTATGCATGACTACCAAAGATGTTGAGGGAGAGGTGTGGAAAACAGACCTGCCACAGCTTACTAGCACTCCTACTATGGCTTGAACTGTAGGTTAACGTTTACCTAGTTTGAGAGGACCCACGATGCCATGAGGGCAGACTGCGACAGTCACTCACGATGATTCTAAGGGGCGTGGAATAAGGCGGGGGACTTATTCCTTAGAGGCCCTTAGTCTCCCATAAGTTCACCCGGTGGAGTATTGACTCCAGGGATTATTGATATCTACCAAGTCAGTCAAGAGGCGAGTGGCACCCTTGGAGCACGTGGTGCATCCCGAAGGGCACATCGCACAAGAAAAATAGAAATAGGCGAGTGGCACCCTTGGAGCACATAGTGTGTCCTGAAGGGCACGTCATGCAAAGGAACAAATGAGGCGAGTGGCACCCTTGGAGCACCTAGTGCATCCTGAAGGGCACGTCGCGTTGTTATTGATAAAGGAATGAACCTAGACGGCCTTAGGATGAACAATGTGATAAGATTTTTTTAAAAAATGTTTTGCCTAATAAAATGTCGCCCATCACGAAAATTAAGGTCTAGGTCTAAACTATGCTAGTGGTAAAATTTTATCTCTCAAATAATAATAATAAAAATAAAAACCACATGAATAATAATTATGATCTTCCCTAAATCTTGTAACATGAAGGGATTAAGAAATAAATTGTTTCAAAAAAAATCTGTGGAATTAAAATTTAAAAAGGGAATTAATTGTTTTATTACCTTGATAAATTAAAATATACTAATTAAATAAGAAAAGGGAAAAAGGGTTAATTTCCACACCTGCCTTTTTGAGTTCTAAGTAAAAAGGGGAAAGAGGGAAAATCTAAAATATTAGGAAACTAGGAAAAGAGGTAAACATAAAAATGGAAAAAGGGGAACTTAAGGGAAAAAGCGGAAAGTCAACTTAGTAAAGAATCTACCATTTAAGAGATTTCTAATTTAAACTGAATTAGCAATTTAATAATAGGGAAAGCCTTTAAAACCTGTAAGGGAATTTGGGTACACCTAGGAGTGATTCTAGGAGTAACTCTAGGTGGGTGAGGGAAATAAGATAATTAATTAATTAAAGAAACTAAATAATGGAGGAATGTAGGGAATGGGGGACACTTGTACGTTGAAGAATTTTTAGGAATTTATTTTTAAAAATTTTAATTGAATAAGATTTTAGGAAAGAAAGGAAGTTTGAAACTCTATATAATGAAGGAGGGAGAAGGATGAAGCACCATCTTCTGTTTGCGTAACATTATGCTGCAGAAATATCTACTTGATTGATTTACTTGTGGGAGTTGGGATACCCAGCTCGAAGAGGAGTGGTAGCTCAGTCTTGTGAGGCGAGCTGGGAGCTAGTCAAAATCTTTGGATAGTGTTTGTGGCCCCTTTGTGGTTCGGGGGGCTAAGGGGGAAGAAGAGTACCCTTAGCATTGGCTGGAGGTATCGGTGAAGTCCCGATGGTCGGAGAGCGGGAGTTGCATGGAGTGCACGGGACATCATTCGGAGTGTGCGAACGGGCAATGGTATGCTTTCTTTGTTTTGTATGGTAAATTGTTTTAGAACTTATGCTTGAATCTGCATTTTTACTTGGGTAAGTGAACTAATTGTCTA
>JZKD02S2020184.1:254155-279697 GCA_000966675.3 Picea glauca | reverse complement strand
GGAGGGGGGGGGGGGGTCTGGAATGGGTGTTAATAAACGCGCTAAGATCTGTGTTCAAGAAACCAGCGCACAGATCAACGGATCAAAATAGATTTCGGACCTCCCCTGGTGTCCTACATTTAACCAAAGGGGGGGGGGTCCGAAAAAGATATTTCTGTCGGCGGACCCTTGTTCATACGTGGCGTCGGTTTATTGGTTCTCAAGTCCCATCCTTCACATGCTCTCTGACATCTCGTCACCCCTGGATGTCATCTTCCACTAAGTCCACTTGCTCCACTTGCTCCTGGGGTCATGTCACTTCCCATAACTTCTGTCAGTCCATGTTGTCAATACCATAACCCCTTCACTCATGAACAACCTCCTTTGGCGACTTTAACCTCCAATCACCAACCTCCACGTCAATCGTCCGTATGCTTTTGTCATCATCACCTGCCATATCACCCCAAGTTTCCCGTTGTCCATTAATAACTGGACGATATGCCCGTTTTCATGCTGACCGTATCTCCCGCGTCCAACCGACCCATTTTTGAATAAAACTACCATTCTCCTTTGTATTCGTTATTCATTCATCGCGCCAGAAACCTCCTTTCCCTCCATTGCTCCCCGCATCATTTTCACCTACATTCATTCGACCCCACTAACGTATTGTTTGTTGCAGGTACAGTTGCCGAAATGGTGTCTAAGACAAAGCAAGCTGAAGAGGAAGAGAATCCGTTCATTCCTCGTCCGGTTGACCTAGATAAAATCCCTCTGGTTGATAAACATCGCTTGATAGCAGACACTATATGCAGTTTTGACTTCTCTGATCTGCAGTCATGGCTCCGGGAAGTTTCTTGGACCAGAGTGATGAAATTGGGCTCTAGGAGTCCAATTTGCCCCTCTATCTGTTCCCCCAAATTCACCATTTCCCAGAATTTTCCCTCAAATGCCAAGCCCACTACGTCCCCGACCAGAAAGCCATTGTTTCTTCATATGGGGAAGTCCTCTTCTTCATCGCCCCAGAAGATATCGACCAGATGATGCAAATTACCCGCTCAGAATCTGTATCCCCATTCAACCTAGAAATCTTCACTGAGCTTTATCAAAAAATGACTTTCCCGCAGAGAGCTCAGATAGTTGAGCTTTTCCTCCCCACTTCCACTCCACTCCCGTCCACCAATCCCCCGTACCCTTCCTCTTTGTTTTCCACCAAAGGAAATCAAATTATTTCTTCCCTGTGTGCCCTGCTTGGGTACTATTCCGATCAGTGGGTAGACGAACCCATCCTGGGTTTTCTATCTATCTTTTCAAACGATGAACAACCAACCACACAATTCGACTACAACACCTTGTTGGCCAATAACATCCATGAGCAATTCATGAATTTCACCACAGAGGGCATGTTCAGGTATTCATCCATTCTGGCTTACATGTTCGTCTACTTCCAAGCACACGGGTTCAATTTCTCCATGCAGAAGATGGATGTCGACGGGAGGCCACAACCAGTCACGGCGTGGACTTCTCTTTTGAAACACAATTCTGTCGAATACGACTTCACAGTGTTCATTGATCAGTTTTACCACCCTGTGGTAAGTATGTTGAGTGGCATGCATGAGCCACGAATAAATGACGAAGTCTAGAGAATTCTACACCTCTCGGACAATGCGAAGACATGAGACTGGTACTTGTATTAGAATCACTCCGAGATCCGAGTTTATGGGTGGGAGTTGGCACCGTACAGGCTTCCGAGATATATACCGGTAAGAATTTTTGCATTGGAATATATTAGACAAATTATGAATTATGATGATATTCACTTTGTTTCCCTTGAAAAGAAGCAACAATTGCGGATTAAAGGGAAGATAGGCTCTTTCATCTGCAATAGTAGAGGCGTGGGTGATGAAGCAGACAAAATGTTAAGGCAAATGAAATTCCTTACAAGTTTCACCTGGCATTATGATCCCTACGGGATCATTTCTGAGATGAGAGTAAAAAATAAGAATGCCCCATATGCGCATGAGCCCAAGCCTGAAATCGAGAGATTTGCTAATCAGACAGAATGGGAGCCTGATACATTGGTGGATGCAGAACCAGTTGTCGAGATGGAAAGGTAGGTACCCTCAACAAGTGTGTCCCCCACTGCCACACCTCAGAATCCCAAGGAAAAGAGGCCCCGACAAGAATCGTCTTCTCCTGTAACAGAGGTGTCTTCGGAGGAATTTAAGATGCACGCCAAAAAGCCGAGGACAACTCCAACGACAGGCATGACAGTGGAGCAAGAGATCACAACCACCGCAGTGGCCACCCTAGGGGTCAAGCCCGCAAGTCTACCTTTCGGCTCGAGTCAGCACAAGGCATTAACATCAGGTATAAAATCCACAGACTCTCCCCCAGATGCTCCACCAAGCAAGACCGGGCCCAAGTTGGGAATTTTTGAAAAATATGATTTGATCAAGAAGAAAAACCAGACTCTTACTACTAGCAGTTACACACAGTTTCAGAAGCAGTCATCCACAACCCAACACAGGATTCTTTCGGCATTCGATACAGAGAAAGGTAGGATGCATATGGCCTACCTCCAAGCATAAGTGTCGGATCCCAAGACTATCTCAGATTACAAAAGAGCCACATTTGAGTTTCAAGCGAAAGACGTGCACCTAGCAGATCAGATGGATCTGCACAAGCAAACTGGGGAGATGGTTTTCCACATTTTGGCCCACACTATAGATTCTACTTCAAAATATCGGATAGCTTTGAGCAATGCCCAGACCCAACTGAAGATGGAGAAAATATCATCTTTCGCAAAGGACAACAAAATCAAGACATTAGAGGAGCTGGTCCTCAAGATCGGCTATGACCCTGCTAATGTCAAGGCTGCCGATGAAATGATCAAAAAGAAAAATGCTGACATCGCCTCCTTAAGGAAGCAGCTAAAGCTCCCTCCAATAGAGGACCCACAAACGAAGGAGATAGCCGAAAAAGAAGGGGAAAAGGATGAAATGCTGAAATTACTCATGGAGCAGAATGCTCAGTTAAAGGAGATGGAGGCTGAGATGGAAAAATTGCTAAAAGAGAGAGAGCAGGCAAAGACAATGGAAAGAATCCCCTTAAGTGCTATCCCAATTGCAAGATTAAGCACAACAACAGTGACAACCATTCTATCTGCAACACTACCAGAGGGAATAACAGACCTGGCCAAGTCCATGGAGAGGATGAACCTGCAAGAGTCAGAAATCAACAGGCTCAAGAAAGAAGTGGAGAATCTCCAAGAGCTTAAAACCTCTTTCCAGATGAGCCTGTCTAAAGAGAAGCAGGTGAATGAGCAAATCAGGAAGGAGCTACAACAACTCCAAAAGCAAACCGTGGTAGGGAAGACTTTGGCTGAGGCCAAAGAGGTGATATGGACTGATATTTCCAAGTCTATAAACGAAATCTGGCCAATGGTTCAAATCATGTTTGAACAAAATGAGTTGCTCGAGAGGAGCAGGCAGGCAGTGGAGAAAATCAGAACGGAGCTGGGGGACATGCCAGTGCAAGCGAATGAAATCATAAGGTTCCTGAATTCAAAGACCAGGGAGGAACTAGAAGAATTAAAGATTGAGGACAGGACAGAAACTATACTTGAACTCAAAAGGGTCCTAACCAAAAGGGGTCTCATGCTTCAGCTAGAGGAGAAGATTCAAGTTATGGATCAAGGAGTGCATAAGTTTTTCAATAAGATAGATGCTCTCCAAAGGAAGGGTCTACCTGGCCTAAAGGTCATCAATGATAAATTAATGACACTCCCTGATTATAAGAAGAAGTTGACTGAAGCATCTAGTTCCAAATTTGCAGGGGTACAAGGGAGTATCACAGGAAAAGCATTCATAGAGGCCCTGTAGTTGGATATTAATATCCAACATGAAATTAAACATATATTCACCATGAAGCCTACATTTGCTAAATACACTGACATGGATGAAGTGTATCGGAGATTGCTTAAAGTCACAGTGCCAGGTCATATCAGATGGGAAGAACTGTGTGATCTACTTGATTAGCAGACGAGATGTCGCATCCAGTCACCTGTCCAGTTAGAAGATATTGTGAAGACATCTCACCAACGGCCTACCCCAGATACATCGCTTGCAGTTGTAATGAGTCATCAAACAGTTTTTGATTAGTTAAAGTAGTTAGACTAAAAATAGAATGAACACGTCCCGATCAGTTATGACGGGAACGTTTGTATTTTGAGATTATAAATACTTCAACTCTCAAAGTACTGAGGGTTGTTGATTCTCACACCCTGTTGCTATCAAACTGTACTATTTTTGAAGAGATCTGCCATTAATAAAGAAGTGGCACTTTACAGGATTCTTGCACATGTTCACTGGTGAAGTGATTTTCTCAGTCAAATGTTTTCTTGCTCTGTAATCATCTTGTTTTTTCGATAAATAATCTTTATGAATAGCGTTATGTTGCAGGATTTATCTTTGATACCTTGTTTCCGATTCTAAAGATTTTAATGTTTATCTTCTAAATATCTTCAATTAAGAAATTCTTAACTGCTTGTTAGTTGGAGTTATTTTCCTTAACTTTTCTTCTGACCATCATTTTAATTATTAAAGATCCAGTGAGTGTGTTATCTCGCCTTGTGAAGGTTTCCTTCAGCGTTTCTGGTTGTATCTCAGATTTTAGTAAATACAGACCCCATAGCCCAATGGATGTGTAGATTGTCTCGACCGATTTATAAACCACTTAAAAAACCAAAACCAAAACTCTATATTTTCAGTGCTTTTATAGCTAGCCTAACATCAGTCCTATTACAAACAAAGTTAAATCTAATAGAGAGATCCCTCTCTGAGTCTTGGAGGGCTAGATCCAAGACTCGAAGCGGTTCAAGGTTACCTCTGTGTTTGCCTCAGCAGCCTTAAGCAAATTACAGAGTGCTAACATTTTTGGCCACTCCACTGGGGGCTTTCTCCGGATATGCACTTCAAGTTCAGATTTGATTTCTGATGGTGAACAGAAGCCAAACACAAGAAGACTGTACCATTCTCCTGGCGACTCCATTGTTGAAGACCCCAAGCTTCAAAGATCTCAAGCGACTTCACTACTGAAGAATCCAGATTTCAGATCCTTGACGAAGTTTCAAGATGATGGGGTATGAGGTAAAACCTATATCTCCTGTTGGCATAGAAAAATTAAGAAATATGTTAGCAGAAATGCCGATTGACGAAGACTTTTTAAAAATTTTATTTGGTATTCTGGACTCAAGAAAACTCTCTTAGAAACATAAAGATTGTCTTTTCAAGTTAATTGTTGAAAATCTTGAAAAGGATATTGATCTTTTGAAGGCTCAGAAGCAATTGGAAGAGAAACTCACGTCTCCAGAACCAAAAGATAGTGAATCCTCTTTCGATTTTCTGATTGATGAATCTTTTGTTGGCAAGCATAAGTCTGATGTTGAACAGTTGCAGTCATGGTATGATTTTGAGGACACAAATGGGAAACTTATCCATGTTAAGATGTTGAGAGAATACCCGAAGAATCAACAAATAGCGCATATATTTTTTGACCCTGTTGCAAATTATATGGAGCTCTTTTTCAGTGTAACTGTTCAAACATGTTTTTCTTGCAAGAACTTGAGCTATCACCAGCTGCCAGCACATATTGCAGCCTTGACTTTCATCAAGCATGATGAAGAATCCCAATCAAGGGATCAACTGCTGGGTTGGCTTCATTGGCACTTTTTCATCACTTGATTGAAGTAGTAACTGTTAGCAAAGTAGGGTAGGTAGGACGCCAATAAGCTCATCAGGATGAGCACTTTATTTTTGTCTCTTCATATTTTATTTCAGTTTACAGTTTGGGGGCAGCCCAATGAGTAGCTGGTTAGCGAAGTTCAGAGTTCATGGATTCTAAACACCTCTTTCGGAGCTATTTTCCCCAGGTGGAGCCTATGTTAGAACCCTATATAATAGGGAATCATTGTTCTGAATACTATTCATTTATTTTAGGCATGTGTGTTCGCTCATGACGCATGGTGAAGGCGGTGGAAAACGCCTGACACTGACCAAGCACAAGACGAATGTTTGCACGCGAAATTCAAAGCAAGTTTTGGTGCATTTGGTTTGAAAGGCAAAAATTTTTACTCTTGGGTTTATTTGTCAAAGTTGGGTTTATCAACTATTTTTTTTTGGTGAATTTGGCAAAAATTTGGCCCCTCGGCCTTTGCCTTTTAGCAGAATATTATGAAAAAATTCGACATTATTTTGACCAAAAGGTTATATTAGCGTTGGGCCAGCCACCCGAATACCCAACACGAAGTGTAAGCGCCTTTTCATACACCAAGCCCCAAAGCCCAAGCCTCAGGCTCATTTCGTTTACATAGCATGTAACGGTGGGTTTATTTAAACGCTAATTACTCTGTTCACCACGCGCATGTGGGATATTGCCCACTGAAAGTTAAAAAATATATATATAAAACGCAGTTGTTACCCCTTGCCAGATGTTCGAACCAATTTTCAAGGTGTCGATTGCAGGGAGCCACACATCTGCACCAACGACAGGGGTTTTCATTCCCACTCACTGTTTCCTTTCTTAATTGTTGGATGCGCACAGAAGGGGACGATCTACAAGACTCTCCTTGTTATAATGTAGCCATAGATTCCATGCAGTTTCATGTACGCTCAGATATAATTTTTGATTAGCATGAAGATGACTATGACAACGAGGATGGATAATGTGTTACCAAGCGGGGATTTGTTTCTGCAAAAGTTTTAGCAAGGCATTGAAGAGTTCATCCAGCTTGCACTGAGGAAGTGGAGTTCCTTTGATATTTGTTATATCTCTGGATGGTTGTCTCCTCAGGTGCTCAAAGGAAATATTTTGTATTCACCTTTCGGTCACTGAAGAATTTACAACAAGCTAGCACCGCTTGCTGCATTTCGATGACGGTTAAGTTTCTCATCCTTTTAAATTGTTTACAAAAGATCATGGAAATGTACTGGGGCTCTGACGGTGCATGTGGGCACAGACCAAGTCTCGTATTAAAAATATAATGCAAGCTGATGAGGACATCGGCAAGATTACACAGGCAGTGCCTCTCTTAGTATCAAAATCTTTGGAGCTATTTTTACAAGACCTCTGTGATCGAACTTATGAAATAACTCTTCAGAGGGGTGATAAGACTGTGAGGGCTTCACAGTCAAAACAATGTGTGCAAAGGTACAATGTTTTTGATTTTTTACGAGAGATAGTGAATAAGGTCCCAGGCCTAGGGGGTTCAGATGCTGCTACCGGTGAATAGAGGAATAGTGGTCGGAGAAGAAAAGCTCAAGAAAGACTACATTTGGAGCAGTTTGCCATGTATATCAACACCTCTACTTGGTATGGCTGCATTCCCTTCTTCATCTGCGGCCACAGGATCATAAGTATGCACATCGCATTATCTTTCCTAATTGGACATGAAGAGGAGCAGGGTATTTGAGAATACACGAGAGGAGACACAACCCCATTCTGTCACAGGCTCCAATCGACAATGCCAAACACTCGCATACCAGAAACTTCCTATTATACTTCACTGAATTGGACAATAGCAAAGACAAGTCGACTTCCAAATCCGATCAGTTATAGGTAAGTTCAGGGTTGGTTTCTGGAAAAAACAAGGCATCGCAGGACAAGAAACCAAAACCTAAGTGCCATTGTTGGGGTTAAGCATGGCATTATGGGGAGATTTGAATCCAGAAATGAGAAAAACTCAGGGAGGATCTCCCTACTCAAAAAATCAAACAAGATGTTACGATTATAAATCAGAGTGGGACCTTGTTAAGGAATTTTATGTGCCATGAATTTGGTTGGGTTTTAACACACCTATTGATATTGTTAAAACTTAACTCTCCTGGCTATTTTAAGGTCATCAAGAAACGCATGGACTTGAGTACCATTAAAGGGAAACTGTTCTGTCAAACATTTCGTATGAAATGTTGTCCATTCTGCACATGAGGGCTATGATATCTTTATGGCAAGCAAAGTTATTCAGATCGTTATATTATCTGAAGCTGGTCAAGCTAAAAAATATGCTTTTAAATGTCATCGCAAGTCAGAGGCTGGCAGCGATACTGTTTATCCAGCAAATGCAATTTCTTTTCATCTCATCTATGGTACTTTCGCCACTGGGGGGATGGGATGGCTATGTTAACGTGTGGGATGGGAACAACAAGAAGAGGTTATACCAGTATTCAAAATATCCTACAAGCATTGCAGCTTTGTCATTGAGTAGAGATGATCGTTTTTTGGCTGCTATGGTATTTCTTTTATAACCTAATACTTTATGGAGCGATTGCTTGTTTCCAAACTACTATCTATGATGCAAAAAACAGAGCATCTAACTAAGCAAGTAACAGAGATGAAGGCTTTAGCCATCAAATTTTCTGATGCAGCAGAAAGGTTCCCCTCTCAAACATAATATATCAACAGACAAAGATCAAAGAGTGCTAGATTAATCTCGTAACAAGTGGCGAGTGGGAGTTTCAGCTTTCCAGAATCCGAGGCATCGGTTGAGAACTTTCAGCAGACATGGAATTCGTTTAGATGGAACACATGGCAGTGGTTAGAGCTCTGTTTCTCCCACCGCTAGCAAATCTTAACAACCTTCCAGCTATTTCGGGACAACCAAAGCATCAGTTACCAAATTCAATTTCCTGTGACTCGTTGTTTTGTTGGTTTTAGGATCCGCTACAGGTGTCGAAAGCATTAAAGCTTTGTAACTGTTTTTCTATTTTTAGAGTGCAGAGTCATGAGCCCGAATCTTTGAAGGCTGGGGGGATTTTTTGTTATATATAGTGATGTAAAAAACTTAAAGAGGGTTCGACTGGGCTGTAATGAGAGAGTCAGACCTGTGTGAGAGGTCTCTGCCTGTTGTTTTATTTTTTTTGATGGACTGTGGGTTATGTACAACCAGAGAACCTTTTTCTTCTCTATAACTTTTAGATGATCAATTCAGAGATGTGCAAGTTGTTCACAGGATTCTTGTGTAGAGATATTGGTGGTGTTTTTCTTCTTTGTTAATGTGTTTCCTGTCTCCTTCCCAATTTGTTTTCTGTTCTTATTACCAGAAGGAAAGTAATAGGGGCAGAATTTATTATTAGATACTCTGCCTCTCAGCTTGTGGTGATCTTCATGTTTATCTTCTAAAGCTTAGTGCAGGAATTCTTAACTGCTCCTGTGCCTGGTTTTTCCTCACCTATTTCACCTCTCATCCACGCCATTTAAACTTAAATCGATCCAATATTTCTGCTGCCTTGCCCTGTGTAACAGTCTTGTCCAGATCTGATATGTGAATCACTTTCAATCGCATACCCCATTTTCCCAATGGCTCTCCTTGCTGTCCCAAACTAACCATCTCAAAATAAAAAACTCTATATTTACCTTGCTTTATAGCTAGCCTAAAATCCACTACAAACCAAGTTAAATCCTAAAGAGAGATCCCTCTCTGATTCTTGGAGGGCTAGATCCAAGACTCGAAGCGGTTTGAGGTTACCTCTATGTTTGCCTCAACAGCCTTAGGCAAATTACAGAGTGCTAACAGAGTCATCAAGCAGTTTTTGATTAGTTAAAGTAGTTAGACTAAAAATAGAATGAACACGTCCCGATCAGTTATGACGAGAACGTTTGTATTTTGAGATTATAAATACTTCAACTCTCGAAGTACTGAGGGTTGTTGATTCGCACACCCTGTTGCTATCAAACTGTACTATTTTTGAAGAGATCTGCCATTAATAAAGAAGAGACACTTTACAGGATTCTTGCGCATGTTCACTGGTGAAGTGATTTTCTCAGTCAAATGTTTTCTTTCTCTGTAATCATCTTTTTTTTTTCGATAACTAATATTTATGAATAGCGTTATGTTGCAGGATTTATCTTTGATACCCTATTTCCGATTCTAAAGATTTTAATGTTTATCTTCTAAATATCTTCAATTAAGAAATTCTTAACTACTTGTTAGTTGGAGTTATTTTCCTTACCTTTTCTTCTGACCATCATTTTAATTATTAAATATCCAGTGAGTGTGTTATCTCACCTTGTGAAGGTTTCCTTCAGCGTTTCTGGTTGTATCTTAGATTTTAGTAAATACAGAGCCCATAGGCCAATGGATGTGTAGACTGTCTCAACCGATTTATAAACCACTTTTACAACAAAACAAAACTCGTGCCTTTACCTAGCCTAAAATCTAAACTAATAAACAAAGCTAAATCATATAGAGAGATCCCTCTCTGAAGCTGGAAGGGCTAGATCCCAGCTTTAAAAGCGGTTGGTTAAGGTTAGCTTTGTAGATTTCTTCTTTTTCAACCTCTAGGAAATTTACCAAGTGCTAATAGACTCATTACAACTGCAAGCGATGTATCTAGGGTAGGTCGTTGGCGAGATGTCTTCACAATCTCTTCTGACTGGACAAGTGACTGGATGTGACAGATCTTCTGCTAATCAAGTAGATCACACAGTTCTTCCCATATGATATGACCTGGCACTGTGACTTTAAGAAATCTCTGATACACTTCATCCATGTCGGTGTATTTAGCAAATGTAGTCTTGATGGTGAATATATGTTTAATTTCATGTTGGATATTAATATCCAACTGCAGGGCCTCTATGAATGCTTTTCCTATGATACTCCCTTGTACCCCTGCAAATTTGGAACTAGACGCTTCAATCAACTTCTTCTTATAATCAGGGAGTGTCATTAATTTATCATTGATGACCTTCAGGCCAGGTAGACCCTTCCTTTGGAGAGCATCTATCTTATTGAAAAACTTCTGCACTCCTTGATCCATAACTTGAATCTTCTCCTCTAGCTGAAGCATGAGACCCCTTTTGGTTAGGACCATTTTGACTTCAAGTATAGTTTTTGTTCTGTCCTCAATCTTTAATTCTTCTAGTTCCTCCCTGGTCTTTGAATTCAGGAACCTTATGATTTCATTCGCTTGCACTGGCATGTCCCCCATCTCCATTCTGACTTTCTCCACCGCCTGCCTGCTCCTCTCGAGCAACTCATTTTGTTCAAACATGATTTGAACCATTGGCCAGATTTCATTTATAGACTTGGAAATATCAGTCCATATCACCTCTTTGGCCTCAGCCAAAGTCTTCCCTACCACGGTCTGCTTTTGGAGCTGCTGTAGCTCCTTCCTGATTTGTTCATTCACCTGCTTCTCTTTAGACAGACTCATCTGGAAAGAGGTTTTAAGATCTTGGAGATTCTCCACTTCTTTCTTGAGCCTACTGATTTCTGACTCTTGCAGGTTCATCCTCTCCATGGACTTGGCCAGGTCTGTTGTTCCCTCTGGTAGTGTTGCGGATGGAATGGCTGTCACTGTTGCTGTGCTTAATACTGCAATTGGGATAGAATTTAAGGGGATGCCTTCCATTGTCTTTTCCTTCTCTCTCTTTTTTAGCAGTTTTTCCATCTCAGCCTCCATCTCCTTTAACTGAGAATTCTTCTCCATGAGTAATTTCAACATTTCATCCTTTTCCCCTTATTTTTCGGCTATCTCCTTCATTTGTGGGTCCTCTGTTGGAGGGAGATTTAGCTGCTTCCTTAAGGAGGCGATGTCAGCATTTTTCTTTTTGATCATTTCCTCGGCAGCCTTGACATTAGCAGGGTCATAGCCGATCTTGAGGACCAGCGCCTCTAACGTCTTGATTTTGTTGTCCTTTGCAAAAGATGATATTTTCTCCATCTTCAGTTGGGTTTGGGAATTGCTCAAAGCTATCCGATATTTTGAAGTAGAAGTTGTAGTGTGGGCCAAAGTGTGGAAAACCATCTCCCCAGTATGCTTGTGCAGATCCATCTGATCTGCTGGGTGCACGTCTTTCGCTTGAAACTCAAATGTGGCTCTTTTGTAATCTGATATAGCCTTGGGATCCGACACTTGTGCTTGGAGGTAGGCCATATGCATCCTACCTTTCTCTGTATCGAATGCCGAAGGAAGCCTGTGTTGGTTTGTGGATGACTGCTTCTGAAACTGTGCGTAAGTGCTAGTAGTAAGAGTCTGGTTTTTCTTCTTGATCAAATCATATTTTTCAAAAATGCCCAACTTGGGCCCGGTGTTGCTTTGTGGAGAATCTGGGGGAGAGTCTGTGGATTTTATAGCTGATGTTAATGCCTTATGCTGACTCGAGCCGAAAGGTAGACTAGCGGGCTTGACCCTTGGGGTGGCCACTACAGTGGTTGTGATCTCTTGCTCCACTGTCGTGCCTATCGTTGGAGTTGTCCTCGGCTTTTTGGCGTGCATCTTAAATTCCTCCGAAGACACCTCTATTACAGGAGAAGACGATTCTTGTCGGGGCCTCTTTTCCTTGGGATTCTGAGGTCTGGCAGTGGGGGGCGTGCTTGTTGAGGGTACATTCCTTTCCATCCTGACAGCTGGTTCCGCGTCCACCAACGTATCAGGCTCCCATTCTGTCTGATTAGCAAATCTCTCGATTTCAGGCTTGGGCTCATGCGCATATGAGGTATTCTTATTTTTTACTCTCATCTCAAAAATGATCCCGCAGGGATCATAATGCCAGGTGAAACTTGTAAGGAATTTCATTTGCCTTAACATTTTGTCTGCTTCATCACCTGCACCTCTACTATTGCAGATGAAAGAGCCTATCTGCCCTTTAATCCGCAATTGTTGCTTCTTTTTAAGGGAAACAGAGTGAATATCATCAGAATTCATAATTTGTCTAATATATTCCAATGCAAAAATTCTTACCGGTATATATCTCGGAAGCCTGTACGGTGCCAACTCGCACCCATAAACTCGGATCTCGAAGTGATTCTGATACAAGTACTAGTCTCCTGTCTTCGCATTGTCCGAGAGGTGTAGAATAATCCGGACTTCGTCATTTATTCGTGGCTCAGGCATGCCATTCAACATACTTACCACAGGGTGGTAAAACTGATCAATGAATGCTGTGAAGTCGTATTCGACAGAATTGTGTTTCAGAAGAGAAGTCCACGCTGTGACTGGCTGTGGCCTCCCGTCGGCGTCCATCTTCTGCATGGAGAAATTGAACATGTCTGCTTGGAAGTAGACGAACATGTAAGCCAGAATGGATGAATACTTGAACATGCCCTCTGTGGTGGAATTCATGAATTGCTCATGGATGTTATTGGCCAAGAAGGTGTTGTAGTCGAATTGTGTGGTTGGTTTTTCATCGTTTGAAAAGATAGATAGAAAACCCAGGATGGGTTCGTCTACCCACTGATCGGAATAGTACCCAAGCAGGGCACACAGGGAAGAAATAATTTGATTTCCTTTGGTGGAAATCAAAGAGGAAGGGTATGGGGGATTGGTGGATGGGAGTGGAGCGGAAGTGGGGAGGAAAAGCTCAACTATCTGAGCTCTCTACGGGAAAGTCATTTTTGATAAAGCTCAGTGAGGATTTCTAGGTTGAATGGGGACGCAGATTTTGGGCGGGTAATTTGCATCATCTGGTCGATATCTTCTGGGGTGATGAAGAAGAGGACATCCCCAGATGAAGAAACAATGGCTTTCTGGTCGGGGACGTAGTGGGCTTGGCATTTGAGGGCAAATTCTGGGAAATGGTGAATTTGGGGGAACAGATAGAGGGGAAAATTGGACTCCCAGAGCCCAATTTCGTCACTCTGGTCCAGGAAAACTTCCCAGAGCCATGACTGCAAATCAGAGAAGTCAAAACTGCATATAGTGTCCATTATCAAGCGATCTTTGTCAACCAGAGGGATTTTATCTAGGTCAACCGGAGGAGGAATGAACAAATTCTCTTCCTCTTCAGCTTGCTTTGTCTTAGACACCATTTCGGCAACTGTACCTGCAACAAACAATACGTTAGTGGGGTCGACTGACTGTAGGTGAAAACGATGCGGGGAGCAATGGAGGGAAAGGAGGTTTCTGGCGC
Organism: Picea glauca; assembly: GCA_000966675.3. NCBI lineage: Eukaryota > Viridiplantae > Streptophyta > Pinopsida > Pinales > Pinaceae > Picea > Picea glauca. Next base: position 265,813 of record JZKD02S2020184.1, on the reverse strand, counting down.
GATGGATGAATAACGAATACAAAGGAGAACGGTAGTTTTATTCAAAAATGGGTCGGTCAGACTTGGGAGATACGGTCAGCATGACAACGGGCATATCGTCCAGTTATTAATGGACAACGGGCAACTTGGGGTGATATGGCAGGTGACGATGACCAAATCATACGGACGACTGACGTGGAGGTTGGTGATTGGAGGTTAAAGTCACCAAAGGAGGTTGTTCATGAGTGAAGGGGTTATGGTACTAACAACATGGACTGACAGAAGTTATGGGAAGTGACACAACCCTGGGAGCAAGTGGAGCAAGTGGACTTAGTGGAAGATGACGTCTAGGGGTGACGGGATGTCAGAGAGCATGTGAAGGATGGGACTTGAGAACCAATAAACCGACGCCACGTATGAACAGGGGCCCGCCGACAAAAATATCTTTTCCGGACCCCCCCCCTTTGGTTAGAGGTAGGGCACCAGGGGGGGTCCGAAATCTATTTTGATTCGTTGATCTGCACGCTGGTTTCTTGACCACAGATCTTAGCGCATTTATTAACACCCATTCCGGACCCCCCCCTCCATTAAAGGAAGAATAGAGGGGGGGGGGTCCGGAATTCAATGTGAACCATCTATCTGAGCGCTCATTTTCAAGACGTCCAAATCTGCGCCCAAGTTATTAACAATTCCGGACCCCGCCCCCTCTATTAAAAGCAGAATGGGTGGGGGGGTCCAGAATCCAATGTGATCTGTTGATCAGCGTGCTCCATTCCGGGCCGTCCAGATCTGCGTAAACATTATCGTTGATTTCGGACCCCCCCCCCCTCCGTTAAAGGAAGAACGCTAGGGGGGGTCCGAGATTGTCTGTGAGTCATTGATCTAATCATCATGATCTGGACCACTGGAAGGTGCATGAAGGTTAGGTCAGGAGAGGAAAATGTCAGGTGTAGGAAAAACTTAGGATTGGCGCTTTCTTATGGGTTTTTTCAATTTTGCTCATATACACCACCAAGGGGACATCATTTCGACTACACTTAGGCATTGGAGTCATAGGGTAACATCTTTATCAATCTGGCTATATTTGGACAAGGCAAGCAAAGCAATTAATCTACATTCTAACCTACTTTCTCAAGACAATTAACCCATATTAAACAGTTGGGTTAAGATATTATTCTTCCTAAGGGATATCTGACCAAGATTAGACAGTCTGGTCAGATTTATTCACTAATTCTAACCTAGGGGCTATCTGACCAGGATTAGATGGTCTGATCAGATGTACTCACTAGTTCTAACCTATGGGCTATCTGACTAGGATTAGACAGTCTGGTCAAATGCATTCACTACCCTACCAACTTTAAAAATTTAAAAGAACTTGGTCATGCTTGAAAGGTATGACCAAGTTGCTATTATTGCATGGGGATTTTTGTTTCAATTCTTTTTTTCCCTCTTTTTCTTTTCTTTTCTTTTCACAAATTATTTGAAGAATGAAATATTATTTGTCAACAAAATCCCCAGATACAGATAATATCCAAGTCATCAACTGATTTCCATAATTTATGGGGTGATAATAGCGGCTCCACCTGGGGATGGTAGTTGCCCTGTTAAGTGCCAAGAATCCAGTTTCCTGTCATTCTAAACATATCTGTCTAGTGACCTTCGTGGGTCTTATTCTCAGGAAAACTTCAAAAAATAGTGATTAGCAACTTAGGGCCTTCTCTTCGGGCTTCAACAAACTAACCGATGTTCTTCACTCCCAACATGCATGTAAAGACTGAAAATTAAAACGGGTATGTACAGTGGAGAGTGAGTTCTTCAATTCTCTTACTGAGGGGGAACATAATGTTTCAGCATTCTGCCATTCACAGGTTCTCCTGGAAGATCTGACCCATCGGCATTGTTTAACAAAAAGGCGTTGTTTCCCCTGAAAGCTTGGATCATGTAGGGCCCTGTCCATAGATGATTAAATTTCCCATGCTTTCCTTTGTCCTCGTTCTTGGCATCCCATCTCAATACCAGGTCTCCCATCTCAAAATCATCTTCCTTGGTTCGTTTGTCGAAGATCTTCTTGATGTTCTCTTGGATGACCTGTGTTTTGTTGAAAACTTCCTCTCTAGTCTGCTGCAAGTGAATCATCTGATTGATTCTTCTCTGGGAGTCATTTGTCTCAGCTTGAATATCCTACAGTAACTTCATGACAGGGACTCCTAACGAAGTTGGGAAAACAACATCAGTACCATATACCAGCTGGTATGGTGACATACCAATGGACCTTTTGGTGGTCAGTCTATCTGCCCATAAAACAAATACCAGCTTATCCTGCCATGATTTTTTATTCTCCTGCAATGTTTTCTTGATGATATTTACCAAAGTCTTGTTTGAGGATTCTACCAACCCATTCCCCTGGGGGTAATAAGCTATGGAATGCCCCAAGCCAATGTGGTAACGAATGCAGAAATCAATGAGTCTCTTCGACCGAAAGGCAGCTGCATTGTCAGTAATGATCTTCCTAGGACAACCAAAACGGGATAAAATATTATTTTCAAGAAATTTGATAATAACAGAGTCAGTGGCTTGCCTGCTTGGTACAACCTTGATCCATTTGGTAAAATAATCAGTGGCAGTAAGAATCCACCGATGTTGGCCTGAAGACGGAGGGTGTATTTCTCCAATGAAATCGAGTCCCCATTGCTAGAAAGGGGCCTCAACTGAAATTGGTTTAAGAGGTAGAGGAAGGAGTTTTCTTTTACCCTCAAACAATTGACACTGGTGACATGCTGTTACTTTCTGATGTACATCAGCAAACAGGGTGGGCCAGTAAAATCCAGCTCTAAGTATTTTGTTGGCTGTAACCTTCCAGTTCAAATGGCCACCACATTCTCCTACGTGAAATTCCTGCAACACTTTATCAGCTTCATCTTTCAGTAAGCAATTTAGAAGAATACCTGCAGGATTTTTCCAGTACAAATTTCCTTCTAGGATACAAAATTTCAAAGCTTTTAACTTTAAAAATCTAGCTTTAGTTTTGGTTAAACCAGGGGGAGCTTGTAAATTTTGTAAAACAAAAACAAGGTTTGCATACCATGGAGAGTTTAGAAAAACCTCTTTAACGTTTGGAGTCGCCATCTCGCCCTGTTCATCTTCCACGTCTAGAAAGTTAATGTCAAGAGCTTGAAAGTTAGATTCAGTCATCAGTTTGGCAAGGCCTTGGCCTTTGATCAGTTTTGTGGGCTTAATTTCTATGTCATACTCTAGAATAACTACAATCCACTTTCCCCTCCTCCCATCAAGGTTGTCTTGTGTCAAGATATCTTTCACTACTGCATTTGGAACATATGCTATGACGTGTGAATGAAGAATATAGACCCTGAAGTCCTTTATAGCCTTTACCAAAGCAAAAGCCCGTTTCTCCATGATATTGTAGTTCAATGCAGCATCTCTTAGAGATTTGCTGAAGAAAGCTATGGGTTGTTCATACCCTTCACTGTTCTTCTGTAGTAATACAGTTGCTATCGTATGTTCAGAAGCGAAAGAAAAAAGATAGAAATCTTTAGTGAAATCAGGACTAATCAAAACTGGGGCTTCTGTGAGTGCTCATTTGACTTGTTCAAATGATGATCTGGACTCAGGGTCCCATTTTATCTTAGTGTCCTTTTTCAGCATGTTTGTAATGTTTCAGAGGAGCTCAGCCAGATTAGGAATGAATCTTCGAAGAAAGTTAATTTTCCCTATAAAGGACTGTAGCTCTTTGAGGTTTCTGGGGTGTTCTATCTTTAGTATGACCTCTATCCTGCTGGGATCAATTCTGATTCCCTCTTTAGAGATGATATGTCCCAACAGTTTACCCTCTTCTAACCCAAAAAGACATTTCTTAGGATTTAATGAAATCTTGAACTTTCTACACTTTTCGAAAACTCGTCTAAGGTGCTGCAGGTGTTCATCATCAGATTGGGAAAACACGGTTACATCATCTAAATAAACGAAAATAAACTTACCTGACTCTTCAACGAAGGCGATATCCATTGCCCTCTAGAAGGTTTCTCCTGCGTTCATCAGACCAAAAGGCATCTTCACATACATGAAAGTGCCCCATGGTGTGGTGAAAGAGGTTTTTTCCTGATCGTCTGGGTGAACTAGGACCTGGTTGTAGCCGGAGAAACCATCCAACAGAGAAATTCGACTGGACCCGACCACTCTTTGCAGGAGGTGATCCATTTTAGGCAAGGGGTAATTATCTTTCAAAGATGCTTTGTTCAGATTTTTGAAATCTATGCAGAGTCTGATTTCACCGGTTTTCTTGCGTGTAGGGACTAAATTAGAAACCCACTTAGAGAACCGTAGTGCGACTATGATCTTGGCATCATACATTTTCTTGATCTCCTTTTCTATCAAGGGAAGCAACTTGGGATTTATCCTCCTAAGTTTCTGCCTAAATGATTTTTGGTCTTCCTTTATGGGAATCCTGTGTTGTATAATGCTGGTATCGTAGGCTTTCAAATCTTCATAGCTCCAGGAAAAAACGTCTGAATATTCTTTGAATAGTTCAATGTACTTAATATTTTGTTCTGGGGGTAAAGATTTGGACATTTTAACCATCCTAGGCTTCTCTTCAGTTCCTATGTTGCAGTCCTCTACCTCTTGCCCATGGGCTTCTATTTTTGGTTTCTTAGCTACATCGTCACTATCAAACAGATCCTCTAAAGGGACAAGCCCTCTAGGTAAAACATTGCTTTTCAGTTGTAAGACATCGACATCTATTTCGTCACTCCCTAACTCTCCTGAGTCTTCTGTGTCTGCCATATTTACAATATTAACACTATCTATCTCAAATTCAGAGTTATTTACATTTTCGTTTTCATTTTCTACATCTATGTTTGTACATTCAAAATCATTCCTGCATTGCAGAAAGTCCTCTATCTGATCGTCATTTCCAAACACTTGCCAATACCTGATATTATCAGGAACTGTCGGTCTGCATTTCACTTCAACCGTGTATAAGTGAGTTTGGCAGAAAGGAATCTTGCAGGAGGCAGCTGACGTGGCCAAACCGTCGGCCAGAATATTCTGTCCTCTTGGCATTGCTTGCAAGTCAACCTCATTAAAACACTTCAAAGCGTCAAGAACAACATTCCTGTAGGCTCTAAGGCGCAGGTGTTTAGCAGCATACTCACCTTTAATTTGTTTGATTATGAATTCAGAGTCACCCCTTACCATTATTTGCTTAGCCCCAACCTTTTTCAACAGCTTCAGACCGAGCATTAAAGCTTCATACTCGACAACGTTGTTAGTGCAGTGGAAATTTAACTTATAGGAATGATTTTATAAATACCTTTTTCGATGATTATGCAACCAGACTCCTGCTCCTTCTCCTTCTTTACTCACAGCCCCATCAAAATCGATACTCCAAAAGTCAGCGGGGAAATCTTATGTGATTTCATTTTCCATCTCTGCTGCTTCAACTCTTTTTGGACCTTCGTCTTGACTAGCTACATCTTCCATCAGTTGAGAATCTTTCTCTTCAGTATCAGCATCGTTGTACAAGATGAACGAATCTAAATCTAAATGGGCAGAGTAAAGGGGGTAATTATGAGTTTTTTCTTGACTACTGACCATATATTTCATCACTGTTTCTCGGTACAACCTTCTCTGTTGTCCAAACATTGGGATAGTGGCGTAAGACATATCCAGCTGCAGGGTTCCTTTCAATTTAGCTCCCCAAGACCGGGACAACAACATACCATACTTAGGCGGGATGTCGACAACCACTACGTCCATTACCATGCTTTTAGAAGGGATATGTACCAGGGTGATGCAGAGGTCTTTAATCAGACCAATACATTTGACTTTGCTGGAGTCAAATGAATGCAGATCTTTGTAAGGCCTAGTAACCTCCAATCCCAGTTTTTCCATTACGGATTTAGGCATCAGATTATGTGAGGCACCAAAGTCCAGCATAGCATTATGCAATATAAAATCGTGTATGTTCAGACTGATGTAAAAGGGAGCTACATCGTCGGTGTCGTCTCGACCATTCACTTCAGGTCCAAAAAGAAGCTCGGGGTGATCGTCAGCAAGGTTTACAGTGTCTGAATGAGTCATTGATCCTATAGTCCAGGCCTTGGTGCCTATATCAGGTTCAATGGCTAATGCTTTTAGTACCTGTGAATGATAACCGCCTCTGCACATTAACTCTGTAAGTGGGACCAAAATTTTGATTTTGGCCAATTCTTCCTCCAGGCTAAAAGGTGCAGGAGTTCGATTATGACTCACGGATTCTGGTTGGTCCCCCATATTTTTCTGCTCAGAGGAGCTGGGTGCAGATTCAGAATGTGCTGGTCTTTTCAGTATGGTGATGTTTTTCTTCGCCCGAGCATCAGCTTTACCCTTCTCAGAATATTTTCCAGCAGTAGTTGGCTCAAGGGTTTTCTCAGTCTCAGCTACCTTCTTCGTTTCGGTAGTCTTTTTCGAGGAATTTCCTTCCATCTTCTTACTCCGCAGGTTGTACTGCCGGTGTACCTCCAAAATAGCATCCTCCAAGGTTTGTTGTCTGTATGCTTCTTCGGTTAATTTACTTACCTTTGTTTGGTTTAGCAGAAATGGTTCCTGCTCTTCTTGAGTAAGGAAAATGGCCTCATTGTCATGAATTCCCATGAGGTTGATATGAGTGTCCTCCAATTCTTCAATCACTTCCCCCCCCATCATCAACATAGTTTTCCTGTAGAGGAGGTCTAATCGGTTGATCTGGGCCTCTTTGTTCTATTTGATCCCTAGGATCTCTCTGATCTCTTTGATCTCTTGGATCCCTTTGCCTGATCTGAGGAGGGTTTCTCCTGAAATTGGGGTTCTGAATCTGAGGAGGCGGTGTGTCGTCTCTCGGAGGATTTCTGTCTGAAATGTTCGATCTTTCTAACAATAACGCCAATGATCTGACTACGGTATCTAATTTGGAATCGTTGTTAGACGTTGAAGGTTCTTCCTTGATCGTGACTCTCCGTTCCATCCATTGACGTGCCCGTTTTGCCAACAGATTGGCCTCCACACTGATAGCACTCCTTTTCATATCTTCGAGGGTGGCAACATTTCTTTCTCTTAATTGATAAGACATGTCAGCATCGAATCCGTCCGGGAACTTAATCAATGCCAAACCCTGGGGAGGTTTAATTTCAGTGGGGATTGCGTTATACAAATTGTTAAAACGAGTGCAATAATCTTGTACCGTCTCACCTTGGTTTCTTTTTATATTTTCGTATTCTCACAATATTTGGAGAGGTTGTTTCTTTACCTCCCATCTGTCAAGAAAACTTCTCTGGAACGCGGCAAGGTCAGGGATTGATGCAGCGGGTAAGGCTTTGAACCATTTTTTGACGTCTCCTGTCAGACTCTGGGCAAATAGTCTCATTTGAACGTCGACTTCGTCAAATTCTTGCAGGTCCAAGTAGTCGTTCATTTTATCCACATGTTGTTGCGTGTTTAATGTTCCATTAGCGTCAAACTATGGAAGTCTGGTCTGGTAATCTTGGGGCATGGCATGTAGTGGTGCAGTTAACACCAAAGGGGCATATCGAGCGGCCATGACGGGTGGAGGAGAAGGGACGACGACCTGAGTGGTTGGAGAGGTAGCGACGGAAGGCGAGGGCGATGATGGATTGGGCGGTGCTGAGTTAGTGATTTGTAGTTTAGTCGTAGGAGACAAGACTTCGAGGGTCCGAGGTTGCAACACAGTTGGGTCAAAGACGAGCTTAGATGCAAAGGTTTTAGACTGTGTTCTAACAAGGTTTCTGGGAGGAAGAAGATCAAGATCAAGGTTTTGAAAGGTACCTGGTTCTCCCAAAAAAGAAGGAGACTTGTGAAGGAGAGTATAACTCGCTGAACTGGTAGCTAAGGTCTTTCGCCTTAACAACTGCTCGGGATTATCTATTGCTGTAGAGGTTTCTGGGTCAGGATGAGATCGAGTGTGAACTTTCTTGGGAGCCATAACTCCTTTTGGTTTTTGTATATATATATTTTTTATTTTTGTCCCCTGGTGAAGGAAACTAGGGGTGATTTCTACGTTGACGTCGTCTAGCTTCCAATTGTTCCTGAGTAGCTATGTCTCGTTCAATGGCTGCCCATGAACGTTCGAGTTCTTCCCGGTTATTAGCAGTTTTGAGGATTATGTCGAAAAGGTTGGACGCAATATGCGTTTGATTCGCTAGTCTGAGATCGATATTAGGTTGTACTATTGCAGGGACAGTCATAGAGAAACATTGAGAGTGGGAAAAGTTTCAAAGGGAGATTCCGAAAATAATATGTACATAGCTTAATCAACCTCTAACCATTACTTTCTTCTCAGGGTCGGATTTTCTTTAGGGGAGAAAAAAGTGAGGTACTTCGTTTCAGTTCCTCCCCAGTGGAGTCGCCATTAATGTTAGCACTCTGTAATTTGCCTAAGGCTGCTGAGGCAAACACAGAGGTAACCTCAAACCGCTTCAAGTCTTGGATCTAGCCCTCCAAGACTCAGAGAGGGATCTCTCTTTAGGATTTAACTTGGTTTGTAGTGGATTTTAGGCTAGCTATAAAGCAAGGTAAATATAGAGTTTTTGATTTTGAGATGGTTAGTTTGGGACAACAAGGAGAGCCATTGGGCAAATGGGGTCTATGATTGAAAGTTATTCACATATCAGATCTGGACAAGACTGTTACACAGGGAAAGGCAGCAGAAATATTGGATCAATTTAAGTTTAAATGGCGTAGATGAGAGGTGAAATAGGTGAGGAAAAACCAAGCACAGGAGCAGTTAAGAATTCCTGCACTAAGCTTTAGAAGATAAACATGAAGATCACCACAAGCTGAGAGGCAGAGTATCTAATAATAAATTTTGCCCCTATTACTTTCCTTCTGGTAATAAGAACAGAAAACAAATTGGGAAGGAGACAGGAAACACATTAACAAAGAATAAAAACACCACCAATATCTCTACACAAGAATCCTGTGAACAACTCGCACATCTTTGAATTGATCATCTAAAAGTTACAGAGAAGAAAAAGGTTCTCTGGTTGTACATAACCCACAGTCCATCAAAAAAAATAAAACAACAGGCAGAGACCTCTCACACAGGTCTGACTCTCTCATTACAGCCCAGTCGAACCCTCTTTAAGTTTTTTACATCACTATATATAACAAAAAATCCCCCCAGCCTTCAAAGATTCGGGCTCATGACTCTGCACTCTAAAAATAGGAAAACAGTTACAAAGATTTAATGCTTTCGACACCTGTAGCAGATCCTAAAACCAACAAAATAGCGAGTCACGGGAAATTGAATTTGGTAACTGATGCTTTGGTTGTCCCGAAATAGCTGGAAGGTTCTTAAGATTTGTTGGCGGTGGGAGAAACGAAGCTCTAACCACTGCCATGTGTTCCATATAAACGAATTCCATGTCTGCTGAAAGTTCTCAACCGATGCCTCAGATTTTGGAAAGCTGAAACTCCCACTCGCCACTTGTTACGAGATTAATCTAGCACTCTCTGATCTTTGTCTGTTGATATATTATGTTTGAGATGGGAACCTTTCTGCTGCATCAGAAAATTTGATGGCTAAAGCCTTCATCTCTGTTACTTGTTTAGTTAGATGCTCTGTTTTTTGCATCGCAGATAGTAGTTTGGAAACAAGCAATTGCTCCATAAAGTATTAGGTTATAAAAGAAATACCATAGCAGCCAACAAACGATCATCTCTACTCAATGACAAAGCTACAATGCTTGTAGGATATTTTGAATACTGGTATAACCTCTTCTTGTTGTTCCCATCCCACACGTTAACATAGCCATCCCATCCCCCCAGTGGAGAAAGTACCATAGATGAGATGAAAAGCAATTGCATTTTCTGGATAAACAGTATCTCTGCCAGCCTCTGACTTGCGATGACATTTAAAAGCATATTTTTTAGCTTGACCAGCTTCAGATAATATAACGATCTGAATAACTTTGCTTGCCATAAAGATATCATATCCCTCATGTGCAGAATGGAAAACATTTCATACGAAATGTTTGACAGAACAGTTTCCCTTTAATGGTACTCAATTCCATGTGTTTCTTGATGACCTTAAAATAGCCAGGAGAGTTAAGTTTTAACAATATCAACAGGTGTGTTAAAACCCAACCAAATTCATGGCGCATAAACTTCCTTAACAAGGTCTCGCTCAGATTTATAATCGTAACATCCTGTTTGATTTGCTGAGTAGGGAGATCCTCCCTGGGTTTTTCTCATTTCTGGATTCAAATCTTCCCATAATGTCGTGCTTAACCCCAACAATGGAACTTAGGTTTTGGTTTCTCGTCCTGCGATGCCTTGTTTTTTCCAGAAACCAACTCTGAACTTACCTATAACTGATCTGCTTTGGAAGTCGACTTGGCTTTTATATTGTCCAATTCAGTGAAGTATAATAGGAAGTTTCTGGTAGGCGAGTGTTCAGCATTGTCGATTGGAGCCTGTGACAGAATGGGGTTGTGTCTCCTCTCGTGTATTCTCAAATACCCTGCTCTTCTTCATGTCCAATTAGGAAAGATAATGTGATGTGCATACTTATGATCCTGTGGCCGCAGATGAAGAAGGGAATGCAACCATACCAAGTAGAGGTGTTGATATACCATGGAAAACTGCTCCAAATGCAATCTTTCTTGAGCTTTTCTTCTCCGACCACTGTTCCTCTATTCACCGGTAGAAGCATCTGAACCCCCCAGGCCTGGGACCTTATTCACTATCTCTCGTAAAAAATCAAAAACATTGTACCTTTGCACACATTGTTTTGACTGTGAAGCCCTCACAGTCTTAGCACCCCTCTGAAGATTTATTTCATAAGTTCGATCACAGAGGTCTTGTAAAAATAGCTCCAAAGATTTTGATACTAAGAGAGGCACTGCCTGTGCAATCTTGTCGATGTCCTCGTCATATTGCATTATTTTTTTAATCCGAGACTTGGTCTGTGCCCACATGCACCGTCAGAGCCCCAGTACATGTCCATGATCTTTTGCAAACAATTTAAAAGGCTGAGAAACTTAACCGTCATCGAAATGCAGCAAGCGGTGCTAGCTGGTTGTAAATTATTCAATGACCGAAAGATGAATACAAAATCTTTCCTTTGAGCACTTGAGGAGACAACCATCCAGAGATATAACAAATATCGAAGGAACTCCACTTCCTTAGTGCAAGCTGGCTGAACTCTTCAATGCCTTGCTAAAACTCTTGCAGAAACAAATCCCCGCTTGGTAACACATTATCCATCCTCGTTGTCATGGTCATCTTCATGCTAATCAACAATTCTATCTGAGCGTACATGAAACTGCATGGAATCTATGGCTACATTATAACAAGGAGAGTCCTGTAGATCGTCCCCTTCTGTGCGCGTCCAACAATTAAGAAAGGAAACAGTGAGTGGGAATGAAAACCCTTGTCGTTGGTGTAGATGTGTGGCTCCCTACAATCGACACCTTGAAAACTGGTTCGAACATCTGGCAAGGGGTAACAGCTGCATTTTATATATATATTTTTTAACTTTCAGTGGGCAATATCCCACATGCGCGTGGTGAACAAAGTATTTAGCGTTTAAATAAACCCACCGTTACATGCTATGTAAACGAAATGAGCCCGAGGCTTGGGCTTTGGGGCTTGGTGTATGAAAATGCGCTTACACTTCGTGTTGGG
>JZKD02S2020184.1:226891-252772 GCA_000966675.3 Picea glauca | reverse complement strand
GTGGTAAAATTTTATCTCTCAAATAATAATAATAATAAAAATAAAAACCACATGAATAATAATTATGATCTTCGTTAAATCTTGTAACATGAAGGGAGTAAGAAATAAATTGTTTAAAAAAAAAAATTGTTGGATTAAAATTTAAAAAGGGAATTAATTGTTTTATTACCTTGATAAATTAAAATATACTAATTAAATAAGAAAAGGGAAAAAGGGTTAATTTCCACACCTGCCTTTTTGAGTTCTAAGTAAAAAGGGTAAAGAGAGAAAATCTAAAATATTAGGAAACTAGAAAAACAGGTAAACATAAAAAGGGAAAAGGGGGAACTTAATGGAAAAAGCGGAAAGTCAACTTAGTAAAGAATCTACCATTTAAGAGCTTTCTAATTTAAACTGAATTAGCAATTTAATAATAGGGAAAGCCTTTAAAACCTGTAAAGGAATTTGGGGACACTTAGGAGTGATTCTAGGAGTAACTCTAGGTGGGTGAGGGAAATAAGATAATTAATTAATTAAAGAAATTAAATAATGGAGGAATGTAGGGGATGGGGGACACTTGTACGAAGAAGAATTTTTAGGAATTTATTTTTAAAATTTTTAATTGAATAAGATTTTAGGAAAGAAAGGAAGTTCGAAACTCTATATAATGAAGGAGGGAGAAGGATGAAGCACCATCTTCTGTTTGCGTAATATTACACTGCAGAAATATCTACTTGACTGATTTACTTGTGGGAGTTGGGATACCGAAGTCGGAGAGGAGTGGTAGCTCGGCCTTGCGAGGCAAGCTAGGAGCTAGTCGAAATCTCTAGATAGTGTGTGTTGCCCCTTTGTAGATCAGGGGGCTAAGGGGGAAGAAGAGTACCCCTAGCATTGGTTGGGAGGCACCGGTGAAGTCTCGACGATCGGCGAGCGGGAGGTCCATGGAGTGTGTGGGATGTCATTTAGAGCGAGCGAATAGGTAACGATACGTTTTCTTTGTTTTGTATGGTAAATTGGTTTAGAACTTATGCTTGAATCTACATTTCTACTTGGGTAAGTGAACTGATTGTCTAGATGGTTTTCTGAAATTTTCTTAGCCTAGCTCGATGATAGATTGACTGCCATGGATTCATTTCCCCGCATGTCTTGACCACCTTGCTGTGTTGATTGTGACCTTCATGGTTGTTTAGCCTTCGTCCCTAGCTCACCAGTCCTTGCCTAAGCAGTCGGCTAGGAGCTTGATCTACGGTCGTCGCTTTAGCGTTAAAAGACCTATGGATCTCAACACCCTACTTTTCTGTGCGAGGATGATGAGCGAAGGAAAAACCTGTTAGCCGACTTCCCTTGAAGATTTTCCCTGGCTGATTGTTGATTTCGCCATATGGCAATGACCTCCGCGTGTGGATTATCTGGTGGCCTGGTTGGTTTTCTCTATGCCTTGACTAATAAAACCCCTGCAATTATTCCATGACCTTTCCCTTTGGATCCTTGCATTCTCTTACTATTTTCTGCGTTGTATTGGGGTTATAGCATTGGAAGCACAAATTGATTCCCTATCTGCAAATTTTTGGGTATTCTGGCAATGAAAAAAAAAACGCAATGGTTTCATGTCTTCATTTTTTTTTATTTCGTATTCTGGTAATGGAAAAATGAATTTATTTCATGTTTGCATTTTTGTATTGGTCTCCTGGAATGGAAAAATGTTTTTATTTTCTTATTCATGTCTGCTTTGTATTGGTATTCTGGCAACGAAAAAAAATGATTTGATTCCATGTCTGCATTTTTATATCTGGTATCCGGGAAATGGAAAAACGTTTTTGGTGTTATTCATGTCTACATTATATTTGTATCCTGGCAATGGAAAACGAAATCCCCTTCTGGTGTGATGGTACAACAAATTGTTGGTTATTTAATGACAGGAAAAATGTAATTCCCCTCTGGTGTGATGGCACAACGAATTGCTTGTTATTTAATGACAGGAAAAATGAAATCCTCTTCTGGTGTGATGGTACAACGCTTTGTTTTTCATTTAATGACAAAAAATAGGTAATTTCCTTTGGTTGCATTTTGCACCACAGTTTTTCCATCTAAAAAAGTTGAATGTGATGCTGTAGAAATCACCCACGATTTCACCCATTTAAATCACAACATTACTTGCCGAAATGACCACGTTTTTGATAATCAAAAGTTGACTATGTTGCTGTTAAATTACCCACATTTTTGCCTTTAAATATTGACATAGATTGTTCTTTAAATGCCCACAATTTTTTCCTTTAAATTGTGAAGAGATTGTTGTTGAATCACCCACGTTTTTTCTTTTAAAGTATGACTTAGACTGTTTCTTAAATGCCCACGAAGTCGCCTTCAAAAATGATGATTGTTTGTTGTGAATCACCACGGTTGGGATTTAAAAACAGAACATGTAGACCAACATTTTCAGTTTGTTTTGGAGTGTTTCTATCACTAAGTTTACACCACGATTTACAACTGAATTCACGGTGTATTCATCACTGAATCCAAGCGATTTATCACTGATTACAACTCATTTTATCTCTGAGTTTTTACTATGTATACCACTGAGTTTGTTGTTAAATGACCACGACTTGCCTTAATCTTTGATTGTGTTGCTATTGATTGACCATGAGTTGGCCCTTCTACAGTTTTGTTTTGTCCCTTTTATCCTCCTTCACATTGAACGCGTACCCAACATTCTCATTGCCAAGCTTTAATTACCACAACAATGTTACTAGCCATGTTGATTATCACGTTAATTGAAATATTAAATGCTATATTATTACCTTATTAATTGCTAGGATAATTGCTACAGCGATGTCTTTGTTCCAATAATTGCCATGTTAATTACTACGGTGAGTCAATGGTCAACCGATTCCTTCTTATTGATTAAATTCCACAGCGAGTTAAATGGTTAATAGTTATGTAAATTGCCTTGCTATTGTGCTATCAATCGTTATGTTAATTGTCATATAAATTTCCTTGTTATTGCGCTATCAATCGTTATGTTAACCATCATATAAATTGCCTTGCTACTGTTATTTTAACTGTTATGTTAGATAGTATGATAATCTCCTTGTTAGTGCTATATTACTTGATATGAAAATAGTCATGCAAACAACCCTGTTATTGCTAAATTAATTGTGATGTTAATCATTATGTTAAATGACTTGTTAACTGATGTAATAAATTGTTATGTAGCAGATATGTAATTACCTTGTTGATTTTCCACAACAATGTTATTAGCTGCCAGTTTCCCCCGCTCAATGATAATAAACATCCAGTGTGGTTAGTTCGGTCATTATAGCTAGACTAATGTTGAGGTTTAACTGTGCATACGTGCTAAAGGTAGCATTCCACTTTAGAATGTTAATGTTGTTATTCAATTTTATGGCTAGTTGGATGGGGATTCAGATTACTATAGAATTGTCCATTTAGGTTGTAATAATATTAAAATTAGTATGGTGAGTAAAGACTAGATTGCAAATTTAGACTTGCTAATTTAGATATGTGATTGATGTTAGTTGGATTTATAGATATCGCCTAATTGGTAACTCAAACTCACTAAATTTGAGTCGTAACTCATGTTAAGTTCGGCTGGTAACTCATTGACTAATGGAATTTAGATTGGTTAATTGATCTGTAATTAATGCCAATTTAAATCATAGATATCGACCATTTAGTCTTGATTAATGGTTGGGTTGTTGACGAAGTCATTTGTAGCTCGCGCTTCCCATTGAGGGTGCTGTTGTTAATTATTAATTAATGTTTGTACTTGGTTTTGTAAACATTCAATGTGATTGGTTTTGCTCACTGTAAGGGTTCTAGTTACTTGTGTAATTTAATTTTGGGTGCGCTTGGTTGTTAGGATGATTGTCCTTAGCTTAGTAGGCTTGGTCTGCTTATGTCGGGCGAAATGTAGAGACCTCCTTGTTCCTCAGAATAGTCGCCAGCCTTGAGACCTTAAAAGCTCAAAATCGATGGGAACCTGGGCTTGAGAATTGCTTATGTGTCCTAGAGGTCCTAACCATTGCAGAGTAGGGTGGGCGAGTAGTCATTCTTATTCTTCGTCGTCATGTTGCGATGTTGAGTATAATGTCATTATTACCTTCCTACACAAAAAAAATAAAAAATAAAAAAAAATGCACTTGTTATGTGAGGCTTGTTGTCGTAACAAGCAGGATCGTTACATAGTTCATAATGTAAAATAAAATTGTACATATATCATGTGTTCCTTGTATTCTTCATGATGATGGTTTATCGATGATGTTTGCTGCTGAGATATGAATACATACAACTTGTTATAAATGACAGTAATATATGATGAGTAAATGGTGATTACTAACTAAGTTGTTTTGTAAACGAGTAAAAATATCCCTACAATGATTCATCCCCCCTCTCAGTGTGGTCGGTGTGTCCAACAAATATCTTGGATATATTATATGCATATGATATAATCTAGCTAAGACATAAAACATTTTAGTTAAGAATGAGTAAGGCTAGTGATGTGTCATAATGCACCCATGATTTTATGACATAGAAAATAAATATGTATTTGGATGTTATGATTAGGTTGTAGATACATTTCTATGTAGTATGAGATCCATAATTAATATGATAATTTCATTTAGTATAATTTTAATAAAGGATATAGTATGTTAAGTATTTTAGGATAAAAAAAATGGTCTTATATAAGACTGACGTAACTTGTGTAACTTATACAATTATGTATCTGGAGAAATTAACACCAAAAAGGGGTGTTACATTAAGTGGCAATATTTAAATTAATTTGAATCAAATAATAAAAATATTTGAGAATTTATAACAATATATGTTTTTTTTTATCATGGATGACATTAAACTCTGTGTAATGTGTGGTAAGAGTTTTAATTTAAGATATAAATAAACATATTGTACATGTTATTGGGTGTGGTGTGGTGAAGCATGACCATGACATCTATGCATACTATACAAGTTAATTTAAATTGAAAAATCTTAATTAACATGATAAAGGAGACTAAAATTACACACTCCTCCTCAAACTTAATTACATATAAGTAAAATATACTATTAATTTATATTCACATAGTAATTAAATAGTCATATATGTTTATCCATAATCTATGTTAGCAGTTATGCTAGTGATTTATAGCTACAACTAAATCACTTAAAATATATCAAAATTGTTCAAATTTTCTTTTATTTAGTTTATAAAAAAATAGTGTTACTAACTTTTTTGGTCACGCAGTACCACAAATTAGCCATATTGTACTAGTGTAACTTAGAGATTTCTTTAGGAATTATTCCACTCAAACTATTTTTGGCCAAGTCCAACACCTCCAAATTAAATATGTTACTAAAGGATGTGTGGGTATTTTTGGCCAAGTCCAACACCTCCCGAGCTACTCATACTTCCCATGTTTGTAGGTATTTCACTTATAACATTATTGTTAGACAAATCAAAGAAAGTATCTATATATATAGAACATAATATACTATAATATGTTCACATCCTTTCATCTCAATTGACATATCTTGATTATATATTTTTATGTTTGAAAGTGGTTAACCATACTCTCTAGATAACTCTTCTTCTTGTGACGATACACTGCAAATCTTTGAAATCTCTTAAAATAAAATAGTATTCTTCCACTAAATATAATGTGGATTAAATTCAACCATTGCAACTTCATGAAGTTTATTATCCATCTAGGAATAAAACCACTAAAACCACTAAGATTAGTTTTAAAATAAAATAGTATTCTTCCACTATATAAAATGCGGAATAAATTCAA
This sequence comes from Picea glauca, assembly GCA_000966675.3. NCBI lineage: Eukaryota > Viridiplantae > Streptophyta > Pinopsida > Pinales > Pinaceae > Picea > Picea glauca. The sequence continues at coordinate 246,986 of JZKD02S2020184.1, read as the reverse complement.
CCATTACAACTTCATGAAGTTTATTATCCATTTAGGAATAAAACCACTAAAACCACTAAGATTAGTGTAACAAACCCATCATAACGACTACAAGCGAATCATAAGTGAAATTTTTTTTTTTTTTTTTAGGCAAGAAGGCAATGACGACAACATTTTAACCACACCACTGACGATGAATGCAAGCACACAGTCCATGCAACAGGAAACTATGAGTCCACGCAATGACATAAGGGAAACTAGGAGAAACATGCATAGAACAAAAAGGGGGAACGACTACCCACCCGACCCAAACAAGACACGCCTACAAGCTAAGGGACAACATCCCCTTCCCGACACAACGACCTTGACGAACAAGATTAGAACCTCAAAGCGCTCAAACCAAATGCATGAAGGCGTTCCACCCATGCGCCAAAAGCAACTTACAATGCTCACACAAGGACTAGAACTGGATCAGAGTTGACCTTCAAATTTTCTGAAGGATACAACGCTAAGTTTTACTCCTGCCGCTACAATAGATTTGGCGACATCTTGAAAAATAATTGAGCAGATTAAGCCTATTGAGTGAATGTAATAATTTTGCTTTCTTAGGATTTAAAGGTATGGTTTTCTTGCTCTAGCTCGCGACAAGAAAATGAGTGATTTGCTGAACCGTTAATGGTGCGCCTCTCTAATAAAAACAGGGCTGGAAATTGTGGATAAAAGGACAGTTTACCTAAAAGAAGTGTAATTATTTGAGATTGAAAGGAAAAGTGAGTCACTTGCTTCTGTGTAAGCCAAAAATTCACAGTATTTGCAGAAATTTACTGGTGGCTGCAAATACCAAAAGGCATCCCCAGGGTAAAACGCATTACCATCAAACCATTCAAATAGGTCCAAATCTATTAATTTCTCACTACCAAATAAAGCGCATTCTCACAGACGCATTACATGCATCATTAAAAGCATGATTACACAGTCAATCGTTGCTACTACATAGTAATAAAACGCAGCTAATACATAGTAGAAAAAAAAACCCACAACCAACGCTCATTCAAGTCCAGGCTTGTGGATATCTAAAATGCAAAGACAACACATAATAAACACAGTCAAAATATGTATGAATACGCAGGGGTAAATAGTGGTTGAAAAAAATGAGATTGCAGAGAAGGAAATTTTCAGTTAAAGAACTAAATTACAGAGCAAACATTCACCAGTAAAAGTAATAAGTTTAGGGGAAGGACGTGGCCAGAGGTGTTAAAACGTAAGGTAAATTTGCACTCAGTTAAATTAAATCACAGAGTTAAAATTTTAGGAGACATAGAGTTAAAAATGCATAATCACTCAAAACCAGAAGGCGCAATGACAAACAATCAACCAAGAACAATCAACAAGGGTAGACCACTGGGAAAACACATCCTTCACTCATCATTCATGCACAGAAAAGTAGGGCGTTAGGATCTATAGGTCTATTAACACTAAAGTGACGACCTTCAATCAGACTCCTGGCCAACTGCTCAGGCGAGGATTGATGAGCTAGGGATGAGGGTGAAGTAAGAAGCACAATCTCATCACAAAATCAATAAAACCATAGGGTGGTCACAACATGCAGGGATCGAATGCCAAGGGAATCAGTCAACAACAAGATTAAGGCTATGGAGAAATAAGTTATCAATTATAATGCTGAGTCAAACATTTTATTTACCCAATTAAAAATACATAATTGAAAGCGTAAAGTATACTAATAATCTATCATGCAGAAATAAAGGAAGCATATCGTAGCCCAAGTCGCCTTCTCATAGTTGTTTTCCCACGCGCTCCATGCAGCTCCCGCTTGCCGACTAATGAGACTTCACCGGTACCTCCCAGCCAACGTTAGGGGTACTCTTCTTGCCCCTTCTTCCCCCAAGCCGCAAAGGGGCCACGCACACTAACCAAAGGACAACTAGCTCCCAGCTCACCTCGCAAGGCCGAGCTACCACTCCTCACCGAGCTGGGTATCCCAACTCCCACAAGCTAAGTCATTCAAGTCTAAAATTTTGCAGCGTAACATTACGCATAACAAAATAGATCCATCATTCTTCTCCTCCCTCCATTATATAGAGTTTCAAAGTCGTTTACTTTCCCAAATTCCCATTTAATTTATTTTTCAACAATTTAATTCATAAAATCCTCTCCGTACATGTGTCACCCATACCCGTACATGTGTCACCTATGCCCTTCATTGCACCATAAATTAATTTAATTAATTAATTAATTACTCCTATTTCCCTCACCCACCTAAAATCACTCCTAGAATCGCTCCTAGGTGTCCTCATATTCCCTTACAAGTTTTAATGACTTTCCCCCTTACTAATTTACTAGTTGAGTTTAATTTACAAAGTTCTTAAATGCTAGATACCTTACTAAGTTATACTTTCTTCTTTTTTTCCTTGTGTTTCCCCTTTCTTTTTACATTTCCCGCTTTTTCCTAGTTTCCTAATTCTTTTAAATTTCCCTCTTTCTCTTTTCATTTAAAACTCAAATTGGCAGGTGTAGAAAATTAACTTTTTCCCTTTTTCCTTTTTAATTAATAAATTTTAATTAGCACAAGTGACAAAACAATTATTTCCCCTTTTTCTCCTTTTTAATTATCCCCCTAAAGATTTTTATAAATTAAATGAATTACTTACTCCCTTCTCGTCACGTGACTAATGATGATTATCATTATTATTTATTTATTTTTATTTTTATATAAATAGATAAAAATTGTGTCACAAGTATCACTTAGACCTAGACTTTATTTTCCTAGGTTGGGCGACATTTTATGAGGAGAAATGTTTTAAATCTTTCTTATCACGTTATTCATCCTGAGGCCATCAAGGTTTATCCATTTATTAATTAACAACGCGACGTTCGCTTTCGGATGCACTAGGTACTCCAAGGGTGCCACTCGCCTCATTCTGTTTCCCTTGCACGACATTCCCTTCAGGACACACTACGTGCTCCAAGGGTGCCACTCGCCTCTTGACTGACTTGGTAAACATCAAAAACCGCTAGAGTCAATACTCCGCCAGGTGATCTTGTGGGAGACTAAGGGCCTCTAAGGAATAAGGCCCCTACCTTATTTCCCACCCCTTAGAATCATCGTGAGTGACTTTCATAGTTGACCCTCACGACATCGTGAGTCTTCTCGAACTAGGTAGTCATTAACCTATTGTTCGAGTCATGACGAGAGTGCTAGTAGGTTGTGGCAGGATTGTTGTCCACACCTCTCCATCAACGTCTCTGGTAGTCGTGCATGACCCCTCTACTCCACATGTGAGTCTGGTCGGCAAGATATCATAAGCTTGCATCATCAATGAATCATGTCAGAAATATATCCATAATCATATCATATAATCAAATGCACAAATGTCATATATACCATAATCAAAACCTAATAGTCCACTCCCTAACTCGATATAGATTCGAAGGGGTTCCATCGATGCCTCTGCATCCTCGAGGTCCAAAATCCTGCACACTCAGGAAAACTAAGTCAATAACACCTATCTATGTCAATGCAACAAATAACATGTCATCCATTCATATGCCTCATAATCATAATAACAAACAGTAGGATGTTACATACACCCCCTCTGGGTCTAAACTTCGTCCCAAAGTTTCAGAGCATATAAGGGTCGAAATAATGTGTATCATACTATCATAAGTCTATATATCAAATAAAAATGGAAACTGTTGGCGCATATCATATGCGTCCTCCCAGGTCACCGAGTGCAGACTATAGTGGTCCCACTGGACCTTGACCCCATCTAGTGTTCGACGCTGTAGCCGTCGAATGTGATGATCCAGGATGTGGATCAGCTCAGCCGTGAGCACCCCCTCATATGATACCTGCAAGGAACTCATTTCAATAACATGTGTATGATCACTAATATAATGTCTCAAAACAGATACGTGAAAAACATTGTGCATATGCCTCAAAGAATCAGGCAAGGCTAGTCGATAGGCCACGAGCCCCTTTCTTTCCACGACCTCAAAAGGTCCCACAAACCTATGTGAGACTTTAGCTCCCTTTCCAAACTTGATCGAACTCTTATGCGGTTTTACCTGCAAGAAGACTCGATCACCAAATTCGTAACTATGGTCGACACGATGCACATTGACATGACTCTTCTATCGATTTTGCGCTTCTTTAATCCTTTGTCTTACTGTTTACATTTTCTCTTCCATTTATTGGATCGTTTATGGTCCCACCAGGACCCTATCCTCAAGCTAATCCCAACTCAAAGGCGTCTGACATAGTCGCCCGTAAAGAAACTCGAAAGGTGCCATCTTAATGGTGCTTTGGTAAATGTTGTTATAAGTGAATTCCACCAGTGGTAGGAATTCTTCCCAACGGTTTTGTTGGTCCATCACGTACATGCGAAACATGTCCTCCAAGTTCTAGTTCATTCATTCAGTCTGCCCATTAGTCTCTAGGTGATATGCAGTACTAAAGTTAAGTTGGGTTCCCAAGGCTTCTTGGAAACTAGTCCAAAATTGTCTAGTAAAGACCGATCCTCAATCGGATATAATCCTCTTAGGCATGCCATGCAACCTAACAATATCACTGATGAAAACTCTAGCTATGTCAGGTGCCTGGTTCATCATATGCATAGGAATAAAATGATCACACTTCGTCAGAGTGTCAACTACTAAGAAAATCGAGTTGTCTCCTTTTCGTCAATGGCAATCCCACGATGAAATCCATGGAAATGACCTCCCATTTCGATTCCAGAATAGCGTGTGGTTGTATTAATCTTGCTAGATGTCTACGTTAAGCCTTTACTTGTTGACATGCTAGACATCTGGCCACATAGTTGACTATGTATGCCTTCATTCCTTTCCATAAGAATAAGGGTTTAAAGTTTGCCCTCATCTTCATGACTCTTGAGCCATGTATACTTCTCTATGAGCCTTGTTTAGGATCAAGCTCCTCAACTTGTCATTCGATGGTACATAAATCCAATTTGTAAACCTCAATAATCCATTGTCATCAAACATAAATCCTTCAAATATTGGTATCATCATTGTGTTTTGTCCGATAAAATCCTCGACCTCTTTGTACCAGTCATCGTCACGCTGTAAAGTTAGAATATTTTCACGTAGATTTGTCTGAAGAGGAAACACCGAAAAGATGTGTGGTCTCTGACTCAATGAATCTGCCACTCGGTTTACTATTCCTTTTATGTAAGTAATCTCAAAGTCATACTTGCTAAGAAATTCCGACCAACGTCGTTGTCGCGCGTTCGGGTCACCTTGCGTAGAGATGTGATGTAGTCCATAGTGGTCCGTCTTTAGTTCAAATTTTCATACAACAAGGCAGTGTCTCCAAACCTTCAAGGAATATACAATGGATAACAACTCCAAATTGTGCGTCGCATAGTTCTCCTCATGCCTTCTTATTTTCCTCCAGATGTAAGCGATCACTCGATCGTCTTGCATCAAGACTATGCCTAAGCCTTCCTTGGATGCGTCAGTGTATACCAAAAAGTCTGCATCCATGTCAAGGACCTTTAGTATTGGTGCCAATGTCAACATCTCCTTGATCCTCCAAAATTCTTCCGTGCATTTCTCGGTCCAAACAAACTTCTTTCTCTTCTTCTGTAATTCCGTGATTAGATTTTCTATCTTCGAAAATCCCTCGATGAACCCTCGATAGTATCCTACTAAACCCATGAAGATGTGCACTTCCAGGACATTTGTCGGCACAAGAAATTCCATAATAACCTCGACCTTTGGTGGATCCACGGTGATACCTTCGTCGAATATGACATGACCTAAGTAGTGAATCTTCAATTGATAAAATGAGCATTTGGACAACTTCCCATACAATTTGTGCTCTCGCAGACACTGCAATACCAAGCAGAAGTGCTTGTCATTCTCCTCTATCATCTGGGAGTAAATCAAAATATCATCAATGAATACTTGGAAAAACTTGTCCAAGTATTCGCGGAACACCCCGTTCATCAAACTCATAAATACTCCTGGGGCCTTTGTCAGTACAAACGGTAAAATAGTAAAATTGTAATGTCCAAACCTTGTCTTAAAGGATGTATTAGGGACGTCATCCTCCTTGATCAGTAACTAGTGATACCCTGATCGCAAATCAATCTTTAATAACACCGTCACCCCCTTCATCTGATCAAATAGATCATCAATCCTCAGCAATGGATACTGATTCTTGATAGTCGCCTTGTTCAATTGACGATCCTTCTTTCATATGAAAATAATAGGTGCACCCCACGGTGACACACTTGAATGTATTAGTCCTAGGTCCAACAACTCCTTCAATTGCATTCTCAACTCTTGTAACTCCAGGGTCAACATCCTACAAGGCATTCTTTCTATCGGTTTAGTCCCCGGTTTCAGGTCTATGGTAAACTCCAATTCCCTCTCCAGTGACATTCTTGGTAACTCCTCCGGAAAGACATCTCCAAACTCTCTCACCACCAGAAGGTGTTCTAGACCTTCTATTATTCCCTTTTCATTTAACGCAAGGATCGCATAAATCTTACATCCCTTGCGCATGCTCTTTCGTAGCTGCAAGGAAGATATGAACCTCACGGAGATTCCTTGGTTCCTTTCTACAATCACGTGTCTTTGTCCCTCATCATCGACCGAGCTCAATTGTTTTGTCTTATAGTTGAGTATCGCCTCATGCGATTCCAACTAGTCCATACCAATCACGACATCATAAGATCCTAAGATCGTGACGTACAGGTTGGCCCTAGTGACAAACTCTCCCAGGTTGAGGGTACAACTCGTAACCTTTCCTCCAACCTTCTGTTTGGATCCAGAAGGCATCTCTACGAAGATAAACTCATCATGTTCAACAATATTTACGTTAATCATTTTTAGCACTGCACTAGAAATGAAACTCTCAATAGCACCGTGCTCTATCAAAATACTAAGGACCTCATCAGCGACGATACCTGATGTCTCTAGCACAATCGACTGGTGCTCCTCCTGGCAGTTATTCACCGCTGCATGAATCTGATGGGCCTTGCCCATATATCCCACAGTAGTGGGTCTAGCTGATCCAGATGCTCTAGTCCTCTCCACAGGACAGTCGCTTTGGTAGTGTGGCTCCCCACATGTCCAAAACCCCTTCTTCGGTCCAATACTCCTAGTACCTGAAGTAGAAGATGATGACCCACTGGCCTGGAATCTTGGTCTGTTCTGTTGAACAGGCCTAAACTGTTGTTGTTGCGGTCAACGTTGTTGCTGATGTTGTGGTCCCTGATAAGGTCTCTGTTGCTGAGGCGTCGATCCCCTCTGGAAGCCAAAATATTCTAGTGTATGTATGCCTAGTGTCTGATGCTACTGTGCACCAGATGACACCTACCTTGCTGGTCTCACTGGAGTCCTTCTCTAGCCCCCACTGATAAGCTCCTCCTCTACTATGAGGGCCTTATGGACGAAATCATGCAAGGTTTGAGGCATCAAAATCCTAACCTTTTCATGTATACTACCATTAAGGCCGAAAATGAACCTATTGACCTTAAGTTTCTCAGTATTAAGATGTGGAGCATACCGAAGCAACTCCATAAAATGAGCCTCGTACTCGGGAACTATACAACCACCCTGTCGTAAGGCATTGAACTCGTTGAGCTGATGCTCAATGAATTCCTTTGATAGGTACCTCTCTTGGAACCGTTCCTCAAACAATTCTCATGACACGGCTTCGACAAGCATGTTCAGCTGTGGCAGGAGTGTCTTCCACCATAGAAGAGCACTCCCCTTTAGTTGAAAGACCGCCATGTGGAACTTCATGTTGGAGGTATAGTCGCGAAGTGAAAAGCACATTGCCATATTCTCCAACCATGCCTCAGCTACTGCGTCGTCCGGGGCACCAAATAACTCAGTGAATTTGACCTTCTCGAGTTGATGGTGAATTCTACCAGTACCGACTGGAGCACGTGGTGGACCCTCAAGGGGTGCCGATGCTCTGGCCTCATCTCTGTTCAAACAAATGATCAGTTCCTCAGACATGCACTGAAAATATCTCATCATTCCAACCAAATCACCCACCGCTATATGCACCTACCCAACAACCTATTCATCTCCCTGGGGGTTAGACCCCTCTGGCATGGATGCTACTAGAGGCTTCACGCCTCCTCCCCTAGCACCCCGTCGTCTGCCTTTGCGATGTCCTCTAACCATGATTACCTGCACGAATACAAGTCAACTTAGTTAGCGATGTTATAATCAAAATCATATCAACAAAAGTTGTAGTTATCCCAAGTCGCAATTTGAACTAGCTCTGATACCATATGTAACAACCCCATCGTCACGACTACAAGCGAAGAAGAAGTGATTTTTTTTTTTTTTGGTTTTTAGGAAAGAATATGACAATGAAAATAGTTTAACCACACCATTGATGATGAACGTAAGCACGCAGTCCAGGCAATAGGCAACTATGACTCCACGCATTGGCACAAGGGAAACCGAGCGAATCATGTGTAGAACAACAAGGAGGAATGACTACCCACCTGATGCAAACAAGACACGCCTACAAGCTAAGGGACAACATCCCCCTCCCAACACAATGACCTTGATGAACAAGACTAGAACCTCAAGGCACACAAACCAAACGCATGAAGGAGTTCCACCTATGCACCAAAAGCAACTTACAATGCTCAAAAACACTCACACAAAACACACTGACTCTAGCCAAGTTCTTGTTTGTCGCTATCCAGTAGGGAACACCATGATCCCCTCATCAGGAATCATTCCATCCCCAGGTGATAGACACGTTAATAACCTTGGCACAACACATCCTATCTGGGTCGAGGACTCTAGATAAATACAATGCGTTAGGAGCCGAATAGCAACAAGAAAGCCACGCTCATACCCCAACAACAGGTCGACGAGATGCTAGAGGATGACAACAAGGGAAGACACAAGACAATACATGACTTTGTCAACAACCAACCCCTTTTATCAAGTCTAAACTGGTCTGTACTTACAATCTAAATTAGCGTTAAATACAAATCTAATTTAACCAATTTAAAATATAAATAGTCAGTTATTTACAAACCTAACTTAACATGATATACAAATCTAATTTAGAGAGTCGAATTTACCAAATTAAACAATAACTATATATCTAATTAACTTAATCATATATCTAAATTAGCAAGTCTAAATGACTACTAGTCAATAATGTGCAAGGTGAAATAAACCTTAAGTGCAAAATAATTCGCAAGTCTAAATGACAAATTAGACAACAATTACAATTCAATCTACCATTAATAGAATCTATTCTTAGAAATACCAATATAAATAAAAAGAGACATTCTCGTTATCATGCATAATTCTTATGATTAAAGTGTTATTAACGAATTATCTTCCAAAAAGCTATCTAGCCAGAATAACAGTATTAAGGTTGTAATGGCTGCCATTGACTAAATTTGTGGTCTAAGAATGCTATCTTCTAGCCAATAAAAGATGCAATGTCATTAAACAATTAAGGAGTCACATGGCCATTAACACAATCACATTCACCATTGATATGCTCACATTTTCCATTACCTCAATCATTGTACATTATACACAACATAAAGGAATACATATTTGTTGTCAAGGAAATAAGTAGACTCATGAAAACACTAACTCAATCTAGGCATAAGTAAGGCACAATCATTAAGCATGTAAACGCAAATTACAATTAGTGATTTTTCGTTTCGTGATTTTTGTTTTTTATTTCAAAAGTTGTAAAGCCACCTGATTTGACTAGATAAGGCACATCCTGCCTTAATCACACAAGGACTAGAACTGGATTAGAGTTGAGATTCAAATTTTCTGAAGGATACAACGCTAAGTTTTTTGCCTACCGCTACAGTAGCTTTGGCGACATCTTTAAAAAAAATTGAGCAGATTAAGCCTATTGAGTGAATGTAATAATTTTTCTTGCTTAGGATTTAAAGGTATGGTTTTCCTGCTCTAACTCGCAGCAAGAAAATGAGTGATTCGCTGACCCGTTAATGGTGAGCCTCTCTGCTAAAAACAGGGATGGAAATTGTGGATAAAAAGACAGTTTACCTAAAAGAAGTGTAATTATTTGAGCTTGAAAGGAAAAGTGAGTCACTCGCTTCTGTGTAAGCCAAAAATTCACAGTATTTGCAGAAATTTACTGGTGGCTACAAATACCAAAAGGCATCCCCAGGGTAAAATGCATTACCATAAAACCATTCAAATAGGTCCAAACTTGTTAATTTATCACTACCAAATAAAGCACATTCTCACAGATGAATTACATGCATCAGTAAAAGCATGATTACACAACCAATCGCTTCTACTACCTAGTAATAAAATGCAGCTAATACACAGTAGAAAAAAAAAAACACAGCCAATGCTTAGTCAAGTCCAGGCTTGTCGATATCTAAATCACAAAGACAACACATGATAATGCAGACAAAATATGTATGAATACGCAGGGGTAAATCATGGTTGAAAAAAATTAGATTGCAAAGAAGGACATTTTCAGTCAAAGTATTAAATTGCAGAGCGAACATTCACTAGTAAAAGTAATAAGTTGTGGGGAAGGATGCGGCCAGAGGTGTTAAAATGTAAGGTAAATTCACACTCAGTTAAATTAAATCGTAGAGTTAAAATTTTAGGAGACGTAGAGTTAAAAACTCATAATCACTCAACACCAGAAGGCACAATGACAAACAACCAACCAAGAACAAAGAACAAAGGTAGACGACTGGGCAAACACATCCTTCACTCATCATCCACACATAGAAAAGCAGGGCGTTAGGATCTATAGGTCTATTAAGACCAAAGTGACGATCGTCGATCCGGATCCTGACTGACTACTCAGGCGTGGATTGATGATCTAGGGACGAGGGTGAAGTAAGAAGCGCAATCTCATCACAAAATCAATAAAACCATAGGGCGGTCACAACATGCAGGGATCCAAAGCCAAGGGAATCAATCAACAATGAGCTTAAGGCTATAGGGAAATAAGTTATCAATTAAAATGATAAGTCAAACATTTTCTTTACCAAATTAAAAATACATAATTGAAAGTGTAAAGTATACTAATAATCTATCATGCAAAAATAAAGGAAGTGTATCGTAGCCCAAGTTTCCCACTCTGAGTTTTTGTCCCACGTGCTTCGTGCAGCTCCTGCTTGCCAACTAATGAGACTTCACTGGTACCTCCCAACCAACGCTAGGGGTACTCTTCTTCCCCCTTACCCCCTCGAGCCGCAAAGGGGCCACACACAATGACCAAAGAACAACTAGGTCTCATCTCACCTCGCAAGGCCGAGCTACCACTCCTCACTGAGCTGGGTATTGCAACTCCCACAAGCTAAGTCAGTCAAGTCTAAAATTCTACAACGTAACGTTACACATAACAGAAGAGATCCATCATCCTTCTCCTCCCTCCATTATATAGAGTTTCGAAGTCCTTTACTCTCCCAAATTCTCATTTAATTTATTTTTCAACAATTTAATTCATAAAATCCTCCCCGTACATGTCTCACCCATCCCGTTCATTGCACCATAAATTAATTTCATTAATTAATTAATTACTCCTATTTCCCTCACCACCTAAAAGCACTCCTAGAATCGCTCCTAGGTGTCCCCATATTCCCTTACAAGTTTTAATGGCTTTCCCCCTTAGTAATTTACTAGTTGAATTTAATTTAGAAAGTTCTTAAATGCTAGATACCTTACTAAGTTAGACTTTTTGCTTTTTTTTTCCTTGTGTTTTCCCTTTCTTTTTATGTTTCCCGCTTTTTCCTAGTTTCCTAATTCTTTTAAATTTCCCTCTTTCCCTTTTCATTTAAAACTCAAATTGGCAGGTGTAGAAAATTAACTTTTTCCCTTTTTCCTTTTTAATTAATAAATTTTATTAACATAAGTGACAAAACAATTATTTCCCCTTTTTCCCCTTTTAAAATTTTATCCCCCAATTTATTTTTATAAATTAAATGAATTACTTACTCCCTTCTCATCACATGATTAATGATGATTATCATTATTATTTATTTATTTTTATTTTTTTATAAATAGATAAAACTTTTATCACAAATATCACTTAGACCTAGAGTTTATTTTCCTAGGCTGGGCGACATTTTATAGGGGAAATGTTTTAAATCTTTCTTATCATGTTATTCATCCTAAGGCCATCTAGGTTTATCCATTTATTAATTAACAACGCAACGTGCCCTTCATGACGCACTAGGTTCTCCAAGGGTGACACTCGCCTCATTTTGTTTCCCCTGCACGACGTGCCCTTCAGAAAGCACTACGTGCTCCAAGGGTGCCACTTGCCTTTTGACTGACTTGGTAGACATCAAAAAAGCGTGGAGTCAATACTCCACCAGGTGATCTTGTGGGAGACTAAGGGCCTCTAAGTAATAAGGCCCATGCATTATTGCAAGCCCCTTAAAATCATCGTGAGCGATTGTCGCAGTCGGCCCTCACGGCATCGTGGGTCTTCTTGAACTAGGTAGTCGTTAACCTAGAGTTCGAGCCACTGCGGGATTGCTAGTATGCTGTGACAGGGTTGATATCCACACCTCTCCCTCAACGTCTCTGGTAGTTGTGCGTGACCCCTCTACTCCACATGTGAGTTTGGTCGGCAAGCTATCATCAGTCTGCATCATCAACGAATCATGTCAGAAATATATCCATAATCATATCATCTAATGAGATGCACAAATGTCTTATACACCACAATCAAACCCCAATAGTCCACTCCCTGACTCGATCCGGAGTCCAAGGGGTTCCATCGATGCCTCTGCATCCTCGAGATCCAAAATCCTGCACACTCAGGAAAACCGATTCAATAGCACGTGCCTATGTCAAAGAAATTATCTATATATCGCACATAATATAGTATAATATGTTCACATCCTTTCATCTCAATCGACATATCTTGATTATATATTTTTATGTTTGAAAGTGGTTAACCATACTCACTAAATAACTCTTCTTCTTCTGACGATACACTGCAAATCTTTGAAATCTCTTAAAATAAAATAGTATTCTTCCACTAAATATAATGTGGAATAAATTCAACCATTGCAACTTCATGAAGTTTATTATCCATTTAGGAATAAAACAACTAAAACTACTAAAATTAGTTTTAAAATAAAATAATATTCTTCCACTAAATATAATGTGGAATAAATTCAACCATTACAACTTAATGAAATTTATTATCCATTTAAGAATAAAACCACTAAAATTAGTTTTACAATTAAATATTAACTTATGTTTAAAATAGTTCATTATTTATTAACCTAGAAAAAGTGTTTATGACAGTAAATGTCTAGCATTAGGTCCTAGCTAAGACTTTGCTAGGAGTACTTCACATATTATGTTCTAGTTAAAATACATCAAACAAATCAAGAGATATTAATAGTTGCATACCATATGTTTGATAGAAGTTGTTTGTCACTTAAATATTGTTATTTAATATATGATTGTTTCACAATTAAATATTGTTATTTAATATATGATTGTTTCACAACTGTTTGTTAAAATATATGAACCAGATTTAGTGCAAGAAATGAGGGATCTTATATAAGGAAACTTATGAGAGTTTATGTATAATTGACCTATTCACATTTCTAAACAATAATTAGGTTTAGTTCTATTCACTAATTTATATTTTTGTTTAAATAATCAATTATTAACTATAATTATAACTCTTGTATGGACATATAGTCTTAGTAAATTATGTCATTATAAGTTTTAATTATATTGGTTGGTTTGAACTCAAAGGGAAGAGTTGCCTCATAACCTATGAAGTAAATATAAATACTAAAAATTTATGAATGTTTATATGTTGTTACTATCATATCATAGGGAAGTCTTAGTTATCATTGTTGAAAGAAATCTAAATACTAAAAATCTATGAATGTTTATATGTTGTTACTATCATAGGGAATCCTTAGTTATCATTGTTGATGCTTTTGGAATTGAGTATTTGTATACAATGTATGATTGAGAAGTATGAAACTTGTAAGTGCTTGACATAGTTGAATGTGTTGAAACCATTCATATAATCTTGTCATGTGTGTCTCAAGGTAAATTTATAAATTGTTGATAAGTTGTTTGGGGTTTTCTGTTATTATGTCTTGATGAATAATTAATTGTATACTTTAATGTGATTCCTTTTGTTTAGAGTGATGTATATTTGTATTTTGTAGTGATTACTTAAAAAAGTGTGTGTATGTCATGGTTAAGAATTATGGTTTTCATTCCAAAATAATACATATATTTACTTAGCTGTATTAAACTTGTGGTTATGTGAGATTTTTTTATGGAGTGCTCAAGGAACTATAGGGATTTCCCTATAAACTTATACAATGACATTGGTTATTCTTCTATACTCATGTGATACTTAGAAATGTGTTATTATTAGAATTGTGTGGCCCATAAATTAGAAAAGATGTATAAAAATGATTAGTGGTTGAGTGTAGGACTCATTAAGTCTCCCTTTCTCATCAATATTTGGGAATTTGCCCTTATTTATGTCAAATTAGGCACATGGAAGCCCATCTATAAATCTTTTTCATTCCCACTTGAACGAGTTTCTCATGCAACTCCATTTCAATTTATAAGTAGAAGCCATTACCACATATTTGACAAGAACATTGTTGAAAAGGTTATGATGTTGAATTTGAGCCAAAGAGTTTGAAGCTCATTTCTTTCACTCACTTTCAATTGTGTTTGCATACCTTCCCACTACCTATTTCTCCCTCCAAAGTGCCAACACACAAGGGAATCGTTGTGTTTTAATATTCAAGATAGAGAGAGCTCATTGGAGGATTAAAACGATGCTCTCATAGAAAATATTGGAGTCCACAAGATATGATATTCTTACCATGTGATATATTTCAAGTTCTATATCTTTTCCATTGGAATAATAAGAACCTATCCTCTTTACCTCAAAATATGACGTTCAAATCATTGAAACTTGCTATTTGAATGATTCATTAGCTAACATGCATGCTTAGGAGATACATTTGTTTATGTTTATTATTGTCACTAACTCTTGCTTCTATTGGTCTAGAAATTAGTTGAGAGAGGTTTTTTGTATCCACATTCACAAAAACTTAATATGCACCCTTGATATGGATGAAAACATATTACCTTTTATTCATCATGCTTATAATAGAGACTACCATAGTTCCATTGGACATAGTCATTTCCATACTTGTTTTGGTTTCCAACCATCCATCCTTGTTGATGTCTCATTTATGCAACCTTCAATGTCATCTACTTCTCATATTACTAGATAACAACATAAAGCATCTCGTTTCATCAAATAAATTCAATGAATCCATGAATAGGTTTTGTTGATTTTGTACTAGCAATAAAAAAAGTATGAGTAAAGATATGATGCATATCGAGTGCCTCATTGTTTCCAAGTATTTAATTGAGTCTGGTTACAATAGAAATAGGAAAAGTTTAAGGATCATCATAGAAATATCAAGCCTCTTCAATATGGTCCTTAGTCCATTATCAAAGCACTGGGTGATACTAGTTTCCAACTTGATCAATCACCTTATATGGGAATACATACAATCTTCAATGTTGATGTATTAAATCCCCACTATCCATAATTGTTTGAAACATAACCTAAAGTTTAAATGCTTACAAATTTTGATCTTTTCCTCGAGACCAACTCATTGCTATTGCATGTCTTAGATTTCACCAAAGAAGCTATGAGATCAACATTTCTAAACCTTGAACTGGACCTAGAATAATATTGAGATTTTATATTGTAAAAAGAAACTTTGATCTATTTTCAACAATGTTGAGAATAAACCTCAAGCAATTCATGACTAGTAAGTACTATAATATTGAATTGCATCATAATTCAAAGACATAACATTTTCTCTATCTCAAAATGTTGTGTATTTTCTAATATATTCATGCAACATGTTTTTCTTTGTTGTTTTGAAAATTGACTTGGATTTACATTAATCACATCTTTTAGTCATGAGACTCATCCTTTTGTGGGCACTCTCTTCCAACCATATTAGTTAATGAACTTTTGTCCAACCATATTTGTTAATGAAGTTTTTTCATATAATTTTTTTCTATGGAAACTATTCAATTAGTTTGTATGGACTATAATCATCAATTGTTAATGTCTACATTGGTTAATAATGTTAGTCCCATTGCATAGTTTTCTAATCACATTTTAGAATTATCATGAAGTTTGATGATCGAGACTTATTTTTAGAATTGACTTCTTCATACAGTGTTTTTAATTGCAAAGAGGACACATGGATCAATGGAATAGAATTCAAAATATTAAGGAAACTTAGACAAAGAGGTTTTTCTTAATTTTACCAAGTTAAAGAATAGTTCAATCTCAACCATGTGAAGAAGCCTAGAAACCGATCTCATGTATTAAGTTAGTCTTTGTAAATTGCATGCATTATCTATAATTTGCATGGTCTAAATTCATGGGTATACACTATTGTAAAAAAAAAGAAAAATCGATCAAATCACGAATCCCAAACACTCCCAACACTCCCATAGCTATAAGCTCATTTCTATAATATCTTCGACAAAACAACCATTGTTTAATTATTGGCAAGTTGATATTTGATTACTCTTGATCTATTATGTGTATATTATGTTTTCAAGAAATTGTTTTTGACATGGATTTGGTATTATTCTCAATCTATTATGTGTATATTATGTGCCCAAACACTTGTTTTTGATATTTCTTTAGCCTTGGGACCTCACCCTATGTATTTCCTACTTTTACACCTATTCTTCATGCAATTGAACCATTCATATTCTTCAATAACATTTTCTTAGATTTCGTTCACATTTCATATGTTGCATATGCACCCTCTACATTTGAAACCCATTTTTGAGTTTGCTCAACATTTGTTATTTTCTTTTTTCTATAAATTAAAACAAAACAATTACCTAAGGAATAATTTTTTGTTTATGGTTAATAAACATTACAAATTCTCGTCTCACACCCATCCATCCCCCTCACACTACATTACATGTTTTAGCATAAGGGAAAAATGACAGAATTGCTCATTAGTTTCTCAAACAGCACCAAGGAAGCCATGTTGCAAATTAAATAACCATACCCTACCTAAAACTTGCCCAATAAAAATGACAAAAATGCATTGGGACATACGTGTAGGTTTCCACTCCTACTATATGGCTTTATTCATTTTCCAAATTAACTAGTTAACACTAATGGTAAAAACTATACAACGTTGTAATCAACCAACTAGTTGTAGTTTTCTATCATACTTCATGACCTAAAAGGTGGTTTCAACCCTTAAATATACTCCCACCTATAGCCTTACCCAATCCCTAGCATTATGCTAAACAAATTCTTCCCTTTAGATTAACCTAGTCAATGCTATCATGTTTATCACATCACACTGTTGTATTATTTTTTTAGCATGATAATCATCCTTTCTCACATCTTTAATACATAGTGTTACTTATGAGCACTTCACTCTCACCTTAATCAACCAACCTTGTAGATATTACAATTGAGACTTCCTTAGAATCCATTTAACTCGAGATATATTGGACAATGTGCATACTTAGTTATTAATAACCCTTCAAGAAAGAGAAAAGAGTAGACTTTTACTCTTACTATATAGATATATTCTTTTCCAATATAATACTTTAATACTAACAATAAAAGATATATTAAATTGTAGTCAATGAACTAAACAATATAATAACTTAATACTAACAATAAAATATATATTGAATTGTAGTTAATGAACTAAACACAATCTTTGGTCATACTCATGTGACATGTCACATTTCATGTGTTAATAAGATTGTAATATAACCATGCTTTTAGTGAACAAAATTTGTAAAGAAAATGTAATCATGCTTTTATTGAACAAAATTTGTAACAAAAAATGTAATATAATGTGTATGCTTTAAAAAAAAACAAACATGATATCTAACCAAACTAAAAGATTTGAATGGTTAGAGGTGCCAACTATATTACATTTTATGTCATATATTATTTATTATGTAAACAATTACATTCAACCATTGGCTTTTCTCTTTGGGATAAATGGAAGATATTTTTAATTTTAACCAACACTCTACCTTGTAAAATCCATATACAGAAGCGATCTAAACAACTGCCACTGCGGCGATGTCTTTCTTTCTTGATATGTTTTGTGTTGATAAAATTGAATGTTTAATTATAAATAAAGTGTTGATAAAATTGAATGTTTAATTATAAATACAAACATGTAAGTTGTAAGTTAAAAAACACATTTTAATACCTTCATAATCGTCATGTGTTTCGCCCAAAATGACAGCGACATGATTACTTCAACTTTTGGCCAGGGTAAATCCTGAGGCTGTTTCGCCCAAAATGACAGCAACATGATTACTTCAACTTTTGGCCAGGGTAAATCCTGAGGCTTTTTGCTGAAAATGACAACAACAAAAAGTAAGTGTGAATTTTGTTAGTCTATTATCTTTTAGGAAATTGTATGGCATCCACAAGTATGATTCCAATGGTGCCTATTCTTAGTCTTCAACTAGTAAAAGAGAACAAGTGCACATCTATGGAACTTTAAAGTACAAGTACCTCTAATTGAAAGCCTTAATAGGTACTTGAATTATATTCCAATAAATTATTACTACCCACATTATATTCCAATAGGTACTTGAATTATATTCCAATAAATTATTACTACCCACATTATATTCCAATAGGTACTTGAATTATATTCCAATAATTTTGTTATCTCCTTATATGATTTTGTTAGATATTACCTGACTTTATAAATCTTTAAAACCGTACAATGACATTTCACAAACACCATATTCACAACCATTTAGCATAAATGAACTCCAATATCAACCATCATAGCAGTAGACTCGAATGGATTTTCTCAAATCTAATCTGTCATCGAAATGGCAATTTAATCGGTGATCCATTCACTTATTTGGCAGAAGAAATTAGTTTTATGAATATAAAAGCAAAACCATATATATTGCTCTATGTCTTATTGCCATATTTCCACCATCTTCTCCTATCCATTTCCTTTGAACTTCTGGAACGTTGAATATTTAATGAGAAAGTCAGTCAAGATCACACATCCCTCAGCAAATTACAATCTTAACACCTTAATGTAAAGGCACCTTAATCAATAATCAACAAATTACAATCTTAACTTACAGGATTCGTTTCATTTCATATGTATCTAAAAAGAAAATTGACAAATAAGAATGCCAATATAGATGAGCATGGAAATCAATAATAGTGGGCCAGATTGGATTTCCACCAGTTTACACAACTAACATGAACATTGTGGTTTCTCATACCAACAACACGTGGATGCAAAAAAAATTGCAGAACATCAGTAAAAGACCATCTATAAATATCCTCTTCTTCCTCTTCTAGTGCATACTATAAGAAGCAACTTCTACTTCACTTTGTTGACGGAGTTGAAGAAGTAACTGAAGATGGTGGTTGGGACTGTAACAACACTTATACAAAGCTTTTTTCCGTGGATTCTCTTCTATAACCATCGTCGAAGGAGATGGAAGCGTGGGCACCATCAAGCAGATCAACTTCACCCCTGGTATCATGCCCATAAAATCAACTGTTGATCTCATAACCTAACAACGGTGTTGAATACCTTTTCAATGCATTGATATTTATAATGTTTTTCCTTCTCATACTGCAGCTAACACGGATTTCAGATACTTAAATGAGAAAGTGGATGAAATCTAGGAGAAGATGGTGTTCAAGTTTTAGATAATGGCATAATGACCTAATAACTTCAAGGAGGTTCAAAAACTGCTTGGAACGTTTTACTGATGGATGAAGAATGCTTTGGATGGATGGTTAAAGTGATCTTCAGATTAAAACGTGAAAGCAATTTAATATCTTAATTAGTGTGAGAAGATCCAACGATTTTATAACTCTTTAAATCTACGGTTCCTAATTAATTCGGACCCAAACATGCCTTCGTTTTAATATTGTCTTCAAAGCTCGAAATATCTCACGTACACAAATTTATTAAATAATAATTATAAACTTTTGAAAATAACAAGAAAAGGGAAATCGTTAGTTTTGCATACACCGAAT
>JZKD02S2020184.1:165936-177223 GCA_000966675.3 Picea glauca | reverse complement strand
ATATATATATATATATATATATATATATATATATATATTCGTTGTCCTACATGTATTAAAATGTTGTCATATGAGCAATTAATAAACACCATTATAGAAACACTCAATATGAATCACTACCAATATAAAACGCTACCATTATAAAATGTTGCCAATATAAAACGCTGGGTAAATCCGAATCAATCTATATTAAAAACAATAGTTGTTACAATATATCAAAGCTATATGAAAAGGCTGGGTAAATCCGTAGATCACGACTGGGTAAATCTAGTATATACAATCTATATATAAAGCTGGGTATTATATAATATGCTGTCAACAAAATTTAAAAACGCAGGCATATGTATTGAAACGCAGGCCTGAAAAATAATTGAAAATGGAACTATTAAGGTTTATCTTCTCATAATAATTAGTATTAAACAATATAATTATGAGTTTGGATTCAAATTCTTAAATTGTTTAAGGAATCATTTCATTAATACAATGAAATAGTATAAAAGTCTAAAATAATACAAAAGTCTTTTATCTTGAAATTATTGATTACAACTAACAATTGCATTTTGAGTTGTTCATTTCAATGTAATAATTAGTATGCTAGGCATATGCAACTTGTATGATAGATTCAAAATATGTGGACAAGCTTGGAAAATATAGATCCACAAATATATACAGGAAGAGTTCAACCAAACTAACCATTACCATACTCTATTTTCAAAATGCCAAATTTAAATACTTGTCATTCTAGAACCACATATCCATTATGGTTTACTAAGTATTGTCGCAACTCGTATATTATAAGAGAATTATCAACCTAAGTTGGTGTAGTCTATGAAGGAGAAGTTGATGAATAATAATAACCTTATAGGTTGAATATATATGAGTTTGATGAATAATAATAATTTTATGGGTTGGTTTTAATGGTGAAAAGGGAGGAGTTTTTCACCGTTGGGCAAGGTTCAATCCTTGTGAGGGCCTAACCTTAAACCATGAGAGAACCTTGAGGTAGTGGTCGAAGAGCGCTAGTCCCACAGATCACGGACAACTTTAAGGATGAATAATTGAAATGAATTATGTATTATATGTAATTGTATTTCGATAAAACTTTGAATAAAGATTATATTTTTAAAGCTTTGAATAAAGATTATATTTTTATTATTCATGAGGACTAAACTATGAAGTCTATATGCATATGATATAATCTAGCTAAGACATAAAACATTTTACTTAAGAATGAGTAAGGCTAGTGATGCGCCATAATGCACCAATGATTTTATTACATAGAAAATAAATATGTATTTGGATGTTATGATTAGGTTATAGATACATTATAAGATCCATAATTAAGTTGATAATTTCATTTAGTATAATTTTAATAAAGGATAAAGTATGTTAAGTATGTTAGGATAATTTTTTTTTATCTTATATAACTCTGACGTAATTTGTGTAGCTTATGCAATTATGTATCTGGAGAAGTTAATACCAAAAAGGGGTGTTACAATATTTAAATTAATTTAATCAAATAATAAATAAATTTGAAAATTTATAACAATATATGTTTTCAATCATGGATGGCATTAAACTGGGTGTAATGTATGGTAAGGATTTTAATTCAAGATATAAATAAACATATTGTACATGTTATTGGGTGTGGTGTGATGAGGCATGGTAATGACATCCATATAAATTATAAAAGTGAATTTAAATTGAAAAATCTTAATTAACATGATAAAGGAGACTAAAATTACACACTTCTTGAACTCAATTACATATAAATAAAATATATTATTCATTTATATTCAAATATTAATTAAATAAATAGTCATATATGTTTATCCATAATCTATGTTAGTAGTTTATGCTAGTGATATATATAGCTACATCACTTAAAATATATCAAAATTGCTTAAATTTGTTTTTATTTAGTTTATAAAAAAATATTGTTATTAACATTTTTTGTGGCGTAGTATCACAAACTAATCATATTGTACTTGTGTAATTTAGATATTTCTTTAGGAATTAGTCCACTCAAACTATTTTTGGCTAAGTCAACCACTTCAAAATTAAATATGTTACTAAAAGATGTGTGTAGGTATTTTTGGCCAAGTCCAACGCCTCCCAAGCTACTCATACTTCCTATGCTTGTGAATATTTCCCTTATAAAATTATTGTTAGAAAAATAAAATAAGTATCTATATATAGAACATAATATAGTATAATGTGTTCACATCATTTCATCTCAATTGACATATCTTGATTATATATTGTTATGGTTGAAAGTGGTTAATCATATTCACTAGATAACTCTTCCTCTTGTGAGTATGCATTCACTGCAAATCTTTGAAATCTCTTAAGATAAAATAGTATTCTTCCACTAAATATAATGTTAGATAAATTCAACCATTGCTACTTCATGAAGTTTATTATCCATTTAGGAATAAAACCACTAAAACTTCTAAGATTAATTTTAAAATTAGATATTTGCTCATGTTTAAAATAGTTCATTATTTATTAACCTAGAAAAAATGTTTATGATAGTAAATGTCCATCATAAGGTCCTAGCTAATACTTTGCAAGGAATACTTCACATATTATCTTCTCGTTAAAATACATCAAACAAATCAAGAGTTATTTACAGTTGCATACCATATGTTTAATAGAAGTTGTTTGTCAATTAAATATTATTATATGATTGTTTCTAACAGTTTGTTAAAATATATGAATCAGATTTAGTGCAAGAAAGTAGGGATCTCATATAAGGAAACCTATGAGGGTTTATGTATAATTGATTTCTTCACATTTCTAAGGAATAATTAAGTTTAATTCTATTTATTAATTTATACTTTTGTTTAAATAATTAATTGTTAACTATAATTATAGCTCTTGTATGGACATATAGTCTTGAGTAAGTTATGTTATTATAGGTTCTAATTATATTAGTTGGTTTGAACTCAAAGGGCAGAGTTGCCTCATAACCTATGAAGGAAATCTAAATACTAAAAATCTATGAATATTTATATTTTGTTATTATCACAAGCAAGTCTTAGCTATCATTGTTGATGTTTTTGGAATTGAGTACTTGTATACAATGCATGATTGAGAAGTATGAAACTTGTAAGTGCTTGACATAGTTGAATGAATTGAAACCATTCATATAATTTCATCGAGTTTATCTCAAGGTAAATTTATAAATTGTTTGGGATTTTGTGTTACTATGTCTTCATGAATAATTAATTGTATATTTGACTAATGTGATTCCTCTTGTTTAGAGTGATGTATATTTGTATTTTGTAATGATTATTTAAAAAAGTGTTGGTATGTCATAGTTAAGAATTATGGTTTTCATTTCAAAAGAATACATATATTTACTTCTCTAGATTAAACTTGTGGTTATGTTGATCTTTTTTTACGGATTGCTCAAGGAACTATAGGGATTTCCCTATAAACTTATATAATGGCATTGGTTATTCTTGTATACTCATGTGATACTTAGAAATGTGTTATTATTAGAATATTGTGGCCCATAAATTAGAAAGGATGTATACAAATGATTAGTGGTTGAGTGTATGACTCATTAAGTCTCCCTTTCTCATCAATATTTGGGTATTTGGTCCTTATTTATGTCAAATTAGGCACATGGAAGTCCATGTATAAAGCTTGGTCATTCGCACTTGAATCTTTTTCTCATGCAACCCCATTTCAATTTATAAGTAGAAGCCATTGCCACACATTTGACAAGAACATTGTTGAAAAGGTTATGATGTTGGATTTGAGCCAAAGAGTGTGAAGCTCATTTCTTTCACTCACTTTCAATTGTGTTTGCATACCTTCCCACTACCTAGTTCTCCCTCAAAAGTGCCAACACACAAGGGAATCGTTGTGTGTTAATATTCAATATAGAGAGCCCATTGGAGGATTAAAAGGACCCTCTCATGGAAAATATTGGAGTCCACAAGATACGATATTCTTACCATGTGATATATTTCAAGTTCTATATCTTTCCCATTGGAATAATAAGAACTTATCCTCTTTCCCTCAAAAGATGATGTTCAAATCATTGAAACTTGGTATTTGAATGATTCATTAGCTAACATGCATGCTTAGGAGATACATTTGTTTATGTTTATTATTATCATTAATTTATGCTTCTATTAGTTCTAGAAATTAGTTAAGAGAGTGTTTTTGTATCCACATTCACAAAAAACCAATATGCACCCCTGTTATGGATGAAAACATATTACCTTTTATTCATCATGCTTATAATAGAGACTGGCATAGTTCCATTGAGCATAGTCATTTCCATACTTATTTTGGTTTCCAACCATCCATCCTTGTTGATGTCTCATTCCTACAACCTTCAATGTCATCTACTTCTCATATTACTAGATAACAAGACAAAGAATCTCGCTTCATCAAATAAATTCAATGAATCCATGAACAGGTTTAGTTGATTTTGTACTGCCAACAAAAGTATGAGCAAAGATATGATGCATATTGAGTGCCTCACTCTTTCCAAGTATTTAATTGAGTTTGGTTACAATAGAAATAGGAAAGGTTTAAGGATCATCATCGAAAGATCAAGCCTCTTTAATATAGTCGTTAGTCCATTATCAAAGAACTAGGTGATACTAGTTTCCAACTTGATCAACCACCTTATATGGGAATACATACAATCTTCAATGTTGATCTATTAAAGCCCCACTATCCATAATTGTTTGAATCATAACCTAAAGTTACAATGCTTACATATTTTAATCTTGTCCTAGAAGCCAACTCATTGATATTTCATGTCTTAGATTTCATCAAAGAAGCTATGAGATCATCATTTCTAAACCTTGAATTAGACCTAGAATAATATTGAGATTTTATATTCTAAAAAGAAACTTTGATCTATTTTCAACAATGTTGAGCATAAACCTCAAGTGATGCATGACTAGTAAGTACTATAATATTGAAATGCATCATAATTAAAAGACAACATTTTCTCTATCTCAAAATGTTGTGTATTTTCTAATATATTCATGCAATTTCTTTGTTGTTTTAAAAATTTACTTGGATTTACATTAATCACATATTTTAGTGTTGAGACCCATCCTTTTGTGGGCACTCTCTTCCAACCATATTAGTTAATGAAGCTTTGTCATATAATTTTTTTCTATGGAAACTATTCAATTAGTTTGTTTGGATTGTAATCATCAATTGTTAATGTCTACATTGGTTAACAATGTTAGTCCCATTGCATATTTTTATAATCACATTTTAGAATTCTCATGAAGTTTGATGATCGAGACTCATTTTAAAGATTGATTTCTTCATACAATGTTTTTAATTGCAAAAGGGGACATATGGATCAATGGAAGAGAATTCAAAATATTAAGGAAACTTAGAGAAAGAGCATTTTCTTAGGTTTACCTAGTTAAAGAATAGTTCAATCTCAACCCTGTGAAGAAGCCTAGAGACCCATCTCATGTATTAAGTTAGTTTTTGTAAATTCCAAGATTTTTCTATAACTTGTGTGGTATAAATTCATGGGTATACACTATTGTAAAACAAAAATAAAAATTGGATCAAATCATGAATCCAAAACAATCCCATAGCTATAAGATCATTTCTATAATATCTTGGATAAAACAACCATTGTTTAATTATTGGCAAGTTGATATTTGATTACTCTTGATCTATTATGTGTATATTATGTTCTTAAGAAATTGTTTTCGACATTGCTTTGGTATTATTCTCAATCTATTATGTGTATATTATGTGCCCAAACATTTGTTTTTGATATTGCTTTGGCCTTGGGACCTCACCCTATGTATTTCCTAGTTTTACACCCATCCATCCCCCTCACACCACATTACATATTTTAACATAAGGGGAAAATGACAAAATTGCTCATTAGTTTCTCAAACAGCACCAAGGTAACCATGTTGCAAATTAAATAACCATACCCTACCTAAAACTTGCCCAGTAAAAATGGCAAAAATGCATTGGGACATATGTGTAGGCTTCCACTCCTACCATATGGCTTTATTCTTTTCCAAATTAACTAGTTAATATTAATGGTAAAAACTATACAATGTTGTAATCAACCAACTAGTTGTAGTTTTCTATCGTACTTCATGACCTAAAAGGTGGTTTCAACCCTTAACTATACTCCCACCTATAGCCTTACCCAATCCCTAGCATCATGCTAAACAACTTCTTCCCTTTAATTAACCTAGTCAATGCTATCATGTCTATCAAATCACCATGTTGTATTATCTTTTTAGCATGATAATCATTCTTTCTCAAGTCTTTAAAACATAGTGTTACTTATGAGCACTTCACTCTCACCTTAATCAACCAACCTTATAGATATTACAATTGAAACTTCCTTAGGATCCATTTAACTCAAGAGATATTGGACCATGTGCATACTTAGTTCTTCATAACCCTGCAATGAAGAGAAACGAGTAGACTTTTACTCTTACCATATAGATCTATTATTTTTCAATATAATAACTTAATTCTAACAATAAAATATATATTGAATTGTAGTCCATGAACTAAACACAGTCTTTGGTCATACTCATGTCTCATGTCACATTTCATGTGTTAGTAGGATTGTAATATAACCATGCTTTTATTGAACAAAAATTGTAACGAAAATGTAATATAATGTATATGCTTAAAAAAAAACATGATATCTCACCAAACTAAAAAATTTTAATGGTTCAAGGTGCCAACTATATTACATTTTATATCATATATTATTTATTATGTATATCCATAAACAATTACATTCAACCATTGTCTTTTCTCTTTTGGATAAATGAAGAATATTTTAATTTTAACCAACACTCTACCTCGCCAAACCCATATCTAGAAGTTATATAAATAACTAACATTAAGATCATTTAACCTTAATGGGTCAACTATTTCAAATCTTTTTATTAAAAGTTTCTTATTATACCTACCGCGGCAGTGTATACGACAATCGATCCACCGGGAGTGGACAATAGAATATTACTGGGAAGTATTTGTTTATATGGGTAATTTTGTTTTCATGTTTATTATAAAATTGTAAATCTATTATTCATCAATTTTTATTACAATAATATGAGTATAAATTTTCTGTTTTGGACAGTATTAAAATTTTAATTAAAGTGTAAATGTATGTTTTTTCTAAAGTATATATATTTTTTATATTTTTATATGAAATAAAATAATATTAAAGAAATGGGTATGATTTCTCGGACACATTGGAATTCTTATCTTAAATTTTTTTATGAATCTTTTAATGTTTCGGATAACATTTCTATAGAGCATAAAGTTTTTTCTATAGAAGACAAGAAGTTTGGGGTTAAACGATTAAAAAACGGGAAAGCTAAGAATATTGACGGCTGCCAAGATGAAATATTAAAAATTGGAGGGTCTATTTTCATCCCTTACATACACAAGCTATTTGATTTAGCAGTCAAGTAGGGATTTTCTAAACCCTAGACTCAAAGTCTCATTATACCTATTTTTAAAAGTCGAGATAAAAATAATCCCTCCAATTATAGGACCATTATGATTAGCCCCATTTTAGCAAGCTATATGGAAGTATTTTGGAAAAGAAGATAAGCATATGGCTAGAAAACCATGGAAAAAGAGGTAAAGGAAAAGCCGACTTTAGACACTACCATTCAATTGTGGACCACCTTGACATGCTTAGGATCATTGTAAAGGAGTGTTGCAACAATAAAACCGATCTCTTTTGTTGTTTCATTGACTTTAGGAAATAATTTTATATTGTGCCTAGGACTAACCTTTCAAATAGGTAAGAAAAGCTAAAAGTTCCCTCTGAGCTAAGAGTTGCTACAATACGATTGTATGAGACTGTGATTGTCAAGTTTAGGAGCACTAAGGGATGGTAGGAATAAATTAACTGTACTATTGGAGTCAAGCAAGGTTGTCCTTTATCCCCTACCCTTTTTGACATATGCATTGACAAGTTAGAACATTGTTTGAAAGTTGTAGGTTATGTTGGAACAACTCTTGCTAGTATAGTCATAATCATTCTCCTATACACTAATGATATTGTTCTTATGGAAAGGAATTCCTATGACCTTAGAAAGTATCTTAGAATCCTAAAGGAATTTTTCTATAGTACAAGGATGACAATGAACACTGACAAAACAAAGGTTATGGTAATTAAATCCCAAAATATCGCCTAAGATAGTTTTAGGTATGACAACAATATCTTGGAGGAAGTGCCTTCATACAAGTATTTTGGAATTGATATTCATCACGAGCTCAATTGGAATTATAGAATTGAGAAAATGATAAATGGTTATTGGAAAGCTTATTATGGGTTTGAAAATAATTGTAAATTAGTGTACCTTTGGCTATGGAATAAAAAAAAATCCTCTTTGAGATTCTCGTCACTCTTATCTTATATGGATGTGAATTTTTGGGATGTAATATCTCTCAAGAATCATGGAGAAATATAGACCAAGTCCAAAAGAATTTTAACACTTATAATCTCAAAATTAAAGGCAATACACCCTATCATATCCTCCTCATAGAAGAAATCATTTACCCCATTGAGAGAACAAGTATGATTAGGTACTTAATGTACAAGAACAAGATAAACAACATGGATGAAATAAGGCTCCCCAAAATGCTTTAGCCTCCAGCCAAAATCACCAACGGCTTAAGAGGGGATGACAGAATGATGACAAGTCTTGGCTAAATCATTGGGGAATAAAGGAAGAAGTTATTATGTAGAATATTTGTAGATTTTAACCTTGTACAATATTTACTGCAAACAGATTTTCAGAAAAAGAACAGAAAAGATAAAATGGAAAATACAAACATTACTCAGATATTTTTCCCCTAGAAACCCAAACCGGGAAAACTAGCATATTCTATATTCATTCATAGTGATACATTGTTTACAATACAATATACATGTAGGATCCAGTGGCATCCAAAAACCTAACCCAATGACTTGGATTAGTCAAAAACCCTAATTCCTTAACCAGAAATAGAAAACCATCGGCAAAAAACCATGTGCCAAAAAACTGCCCAAAAATGTGACACGTTTCTCGAGGCAAAAAAAAATTCTCTGGGGCGTTGCCCCTGCACCCCCCAAGGGGGGGCCTACTCTCCCCCTTTGCGTTCTCGGCACAATGTATACACTACTACTCGTGCAAAGAATATAACACATACCCAACATTCTCCCACTTGTTGTTTTCTTTGCATACAGGGGGTTACAAGGTTACATAGTCAACAATCCAGGATAGAAATGCCCATGGATCCTCTACACCAAGAGAACTTCTCAATGCTCACATATTTTGTTAATGAATCTACAACATTCTTCAAGGTGTCCACCTTCATCAACAACACCTTGTTTTCTTCAACCATGTCTCTCATAAAGTGATATTGAATATCAATATGCTTTGTCTTTGAATGATAATTCGGGTTCTTCACCAGAAAAATTGCACTTTGACTATCACAATCTATCCTTATGGCTTGTTGTACCAGCCTAATAACTGAACATAATCTTTGTAAACATATTGCTTCTTTACTTGCACGAGTGGCTGCCATGTGTTTAGCTTCTGTAGTTGAAAGTGCCACTATAACCTGTCTTTTGCTCATCCAACTTATTGCTCTTCCAAATAGGTTAAACATATACCCACTTGTAGATCTCCTACAATCCAGATCTCCAGCCCAGTCTTCATCCACAAAGCCATGTATATCCACCACTCTGTCCAATCCCAGTCTTCCTTAGTAGCACAATCCATAGCTAGCAGTGACACACAAATACCTGAAAACCCTTTTTACTGTTGTCCAATGCTCCTTCCCTAGTTTTGACATGTACCTGCTCAAAACTCCCACTGCATGTGCAATGTATGGTCTAGTATAGACCATTGCATACATCAAACTGCCAACTGCACTCGCATATGGAACATGAGACATGTCCTCCTCATGTTCCTCTGTCTTGGGACACTAATCCATAGATAACTTTACACCAACAGGAATAGGAACCTTGACCGGTTTACATTCCTTCATATTAAACCTCAGCAATATTGTCTCGACATATTTTCTCTGATTTAACCATAGTTTCCTCTTTTTCCAATCTCTTTTAATTTCCATGCCCAAAATTAAATTTGAAGCACCGAGATCCTTCATGTCAAATTTAGAGGACAACTGAGTTTTCACATTCTGGATAATCTCCTTGTTGTTTCCTATCAGCAACATGTCATCCACATATAAGAACAAATAAATCAAATGATCACCAATTAATTTAAAATACACGCAGTGATCATATTTGCTTCTTGTGAAGCCAAGTCCCAGCATATAAGTATCAATTTTTTATACCACATCCTTGGTAATTGTTTTAAACCATACAAGGAATTTTTTAGCTTGCATACCAACTCCTTCTTTCCCTTCACAACATAACCTTCTGGTTGCTTCATATAGATTTCTTCTTCCAGATCCCCATGTAGGAATGTTGTCTTCACATCCATATGTTCTACTTCAAAATCAAATGCAGCAGCAACAAATAACATAAATCTTTTAGAGGTTAACTTGGCAACAGGAGAAAAAATCTCACCAAAATCAATTCCCTCAACCTAGGACTAACCCTTTGCTACTAACCGAGATTTGTATTTCTCCACTTTTCCTTCTACATTAAGCTTCCTTTTAAATACCCATTTGTTGCCAATGGGCTTTCTTCCAGTCGACAACTCCACTAGATCCCAAGCCTCATTCTTATCCAAAGCTGCCATTTCTTCATCCATGGCCCTTTTCTAGAAATTTCCATCCTCTGAATCCACTGCCTCCCTGATAGTTCTAGAATCATCATCAGTAATAGACAAAGAAAAATTTGAACGAAAATCAGATGGAGTATACCTTTCCGGTAGCCTTCTTTCTCAAACCGATCTCCTCAATACTGGAGTATGATGATCTTCTTCTTTTGATTCTTGTTCTTCTGTAGAGTCTGACTCATCATCCTTTAAATCAAACTCTATTTTCTCTGGTTCTTCCTTACTTGGTAGGACTTCCTGTTTAACAACATCTTTCATTTCTCTAAATACCACATCTCGGATATACACTACCTTCTTAGTTTCTGTCTTCCAAAGCTTATAACCTTTGAGACCATCTTTATATCCATTAAAGATACACTTTTCAGCCTTCTTGTCTAGGTTACTCTTGTTTTCCTTTGGAACATGAACATATGCATCATAGCCAAATACCTTGAGATGTGTGAGAGAAGGTTTCTTACCAGTCCATACCTCTTGTGGAGTCTTGTCATCCAACG
>JZKD02S2020184.1:148862-165367 GCA_000966675.3 Picea glauca | reverse complement strand
CCTGATTATTCCAGCACCAACTGGATGGAAGCACCGACTTCCAGTTACACAGGCTCCAACCTGCATAACAGAGAACATCTGTTCTCCCTAGCACCACCCTGCCACCCTAGTTTCTTTGGCTGCAACTAGATGGAAGCTACAACTTCCTGTGTTCAAGCACCCACTTGAACTTCTGAGGACAACAGTCCTCCCGAGCACCTCCCAACCTCCCTAGAATATCAATGACTAAATAAACATTCAACTTTAAAGATAAAATAGTTCATACCAATTTTACTTTGTTCTGTAAATCTTGTCTCCTGCTGCTTGCTCTATCGTTCTGCTCTGCTTCTGCTCTGCTCTATCAAAATTTTATGCTCAGCATCTTCTCATTTTTGCCATTCTACTCTTCTTGAACTCGTTCTGTTCTTCTGCTCTGCCTGTCCTTTTCTCCAATACACATATTCAATTCATTTCATTCTGTATATCAATTAGACTTCCTCCTTAACTCCTTCTCCTTTCTCCTTCTTTTCTTACTATTTCATTCTTTTTCCACGCAGAACAACCAGCGCCATACAATGTCACTCGTTTTCTTTTATACATCCTGCCTTGACGGTTCCACTTCCCCTCTCTTTTAGCAAGAACAATGACAACTGTCTAAGCAACCGAATCGTCATCTGAAACACTAAGTAATTCTTCATAATGAGTCCGTTTCATTAACAGAAATCATACTCAGTCGTTAACTCATAGAGAGAACAGTGACCCTCCGATCAATATTTGATCCAACAAATCAGATTCAATTGAGATTTCACCCATTGTGATTACGACATTTGCGATGTTAAACTTCACTTATAAATCCCGATACGCAGAATTACATATATCGGTCGAATCAACGATCCAGATGTAATTTCGGATCAACGGCTATGATTATGTCGTGATATCGCATATCGAGATTTCTCAACTCATGTTGCAATCCTTTCCATCTCCTGATTCACAGAACTCCGACATAGAGTTTGATCAACGGTCCTCATCTCTTGCTTTCTTTAACGACTGAGATCAATTCGCGAAATCGCATTTCGCGATTTCGGGTTTCTCATTGTCAAGAGATTTTGACATTAAAAAGTGTCGATTCCCGATTCCCGATTCTTCATGCATAGATTCAATGGTTCAGATCACTTCTAGCTCAACGACTCAGATTAGATCGGGATTTTGCACATCGCGATTACTCCCACTTATCTTTGTTCTTTAAAAGGCATGCAGATTATCTCTGATCCAACGATGATCGGGTCTTGCGCTTGGATCCAACGGTTACTGAGTCATCTCCACAACCATACCAATACTCGCACTCCACGCAGAGATTCAACGGTCCAGATCATTCTTTCTTTTAACGACTACGATCAAATCATGAGATCGCATATCGTGATTTCGGTGTTTTCGTTGTGATTGAACACGGGACTCATGAAACTCTGATTCCCGATTCGCCGATGAGCATAACTCCGACGGCGCTCGATCCTATGCCACCTGTCCTTGCAAATGGACGGTTCCTAATCCTTTGGGATTTCACCTCTGCACAGTAGGACTTAACCCCTGCGTTTAACCTCTGCGCAGCTTCTGAAGATCTGACGGCTATCAACCTTTCGGGAAATTTAAATGGGATCCAACGGTCACTGGATCTCTGTCTTCCTTTTTCCTCTGTAAGCTCTTGCTGCACACGTTTTCTTCAAGGCTGCTCCTCCTGATCTTTTACTTCCAAATCCCCACGGGGTTTTATCCTTCTTATCCTGCTGTCTCCACTATTGCCATTAATGACAACAACCATCAACACGTGTCCATTGCTTGTTCAATATTTGCCAACAGGATCTACACTGCTTCTTGTAGTTCCCTTGTTTTCCACATCTCCAACATACTTTTAAAAACTTTCTGAGAGATTTAGATCTACCCTTAGACTTAGATATTCCCCTTGAGAACTTAGATCTATTTCTTTCCTGGGAGCGTCCTCTTGCAAATAATGTGTCTGTGCTCTGTCCTTCCATATTATTTTGTCTCATCTCCTATGACAACAAGGATGAGACCACTTCATCAAACTTCAAGGAAGTCGTATTACTACCTATGGCCATAACTAGACTATCCCAAGAGTCTATTAAAGAACACAGTAAAATGATACACTTATCTTCATCTGAAATTTTAATCTCAATAGATACTAACTAACTTACCATAGTATTGAAAGTGTTCAAATGCTCTACCACTGAGTCTTCATCTGTAATCCTCAGATTATACAACTTCTTTCTCATGAATAGTTTATTTACTAGGGACCTAGACTGATACAACTTCTCCAACTCATCCCATAAGTCCTTGGTTGTAGATTGCTCTGACACATTCAGTAATACTAAATCTGAGAGACACAGTCGGATTGTTCTCTTCGCCTTTCAATCCAACTTTTTCTAGTCATCTGTTGAAGTTCCTGTATGTGCAGTACTTGGATCTACCACAATCCATTGATATCTGTCCACCAATAGATCTTCCATCTTAATCTTCCACAAGTCAAAACTTTGCCCATTAAACTTCTCGATCTCCATTTTCGAATTGTTTGCCATTTCTTTTCACCTGAAAAATCAATACCACAGATCTCCCACTGTAACAAGGCTTATCATAGTCCCGAGCCAAACCATTGACCACAAAGGCGTCCCCCTGAAGCCAACAAAGCTCTGATACCAGATGTAGATTTTAACCTTGTACAATATTTACTACAAACATATTTTTAGAAAAAGAACAGAAAAGATACAATGGAAAATACAAACATTACATAGAGACTTTTCCCCTGGAAACCCAAACCGGGAAAACCAACATATTTTATATTCATTCATAGTGATACATTGTTTACAATACAATATACATATAGGATCCAGCGGCATCCAAAACCCTAACCCAATGAATTGGATTAGTCAACAACCCTAATTCCTTAACTGGAAATAGAAAACCATCGACAAAAAACCATGTGCCGAAAAACTGCCCAAAAATGTGACACGCTTCTCGAGGCAAAAAACAATTCTCAGGGGTGCTTCCCCCAAACTCCCCTATGCGCCCGATGCAATGCAGACACTGCTACTCATGCAAAGAATATAACACATACCCAACAATATCGACGATACTAAAAATATCATTAAATCTAAATTTAAGGAGAAACGTTTGTACGATAAAGAATTAGAGGCTAAAAGAAAATTAAGATACTATAAGGACATGGTTAAACCTAATCTTGAAGATCAAAATTTTCTCTATGTTTTGAATAGCATAAGTAAGAGAGTCAATATTGCTAAAATAAGAACTAATTCTCATGAAATTCATAGTGAAATTGAATGTTGGACAATTCCCAAAACACCATGGCATCAAAGAATCTGTCACCTTTGTGACACTGAAAGGGTTGAAGATGAAAATCACTTTCTCCGGGATTGTCCCACATATACCCAAATTAGATCTCAAATTCAAAATATTTGTCACAATACCAACCTTCTAAGTCATCAAAACTATAGTGATCTTGGAACGTTTCTCCTAATGCTTTTTGAGCATCGAAATAACATTCTAAAGAAGTCATAATCTCTTACCTTTTTTAAGGTCTAATAAACTAATCTTGATCTCAGTGAACGTTAATCATCATTATCATGATAATATCAATAAACAATAATAAACAATTATATATGTGTAACCATTATTAATTTTAATTTGTTGATAGGTATGACCATTACTCAGTTTCTTACCTTGGGAGAATCCATATTTGTAAATTTATGATAGTGAAAGTATATAAAAATAGTGTATATTAAAAAAAAACTAAATCATATGATATGTTTTCTACAAAATCAAAATTATAAATATATTTCTAAATGAAAAATATGTATCTTTAGAAGTTTCATTTGTACTCCACATTAAAATAAAAAATAAATATTTATATTAAAACTAAATTTTAAAAAAGTCAAAGCCATGTTAAGGGTTGGTATGACTCAAGTAGAGTGTGATCCCCATCCCCTAGTGATTTTGAAGGCTTAGATGCCCCTTGTCCACAGTTTCTTAGACCATAGGCTAGTCCTGAATGTAATAGACATGCTAGCAAACAAAAAAAAATCATAGTTGCATGGAAATTGTTCCTGACATCTCCAAAACTCATTCCCATCATTATGTCGTTTATGGTATCTTGGAACGAGTATGAAACCTCCCCAATTGGTTGGAACAATTTTGGAAACTCTGGAGCATTTCAGGAAATTCAATGTCAAGGACATGGGATCTTGGGAACAAGTTTCCAATATAAAAAGCTTTAAATTAGAATTCTATTTTTGGTATTAATAGTACATCAATTTTAGATATTATTAAATTAAAATGTAAATATTTTTATTCGATTATTACAAACACCTAATTTATTACAAATATTATTATTATATTTATTCAAAATAACACTATAAAACAAAGAGTAAACCATAAGTAAATATTATTTCAAAAACTATTTAAATAAAACAACTTAATAATACTCACTTTATAGTTGTGGATAGGAATAACTTTTAATGCATCTATGTTGTCCATGGAAAAAAGCTATCATGTATTTGCCTCGAATTTTATTGAAATAAAATTTAAAATGTATTATTATTTGGATACATAATATATAATATTTTTATTACATTTTTTTAATATATAATATTGTCCCTCCCAACTTGATGTGTATTCATATTTTTTTTTTGAGAACTCCACACAAAGCTCAACATGAATAGGGAAAATTGTCAAATATATAACTTTAAACAATTCTCTAATATTTAAAGATATCATTTTATATTATGAAAGAAAGGTTACCATAAATTTTAATCTAGTTTTATATACATCATGTTTTATAAAACAATTTAGTCATGTGATATAGTTTTGGTTCTCTTTTTTGCCATCATTTACATTATCTCTTGTTTTTTATATTAATCAAGGTATAGATATCAAAACAACACACAGTATACAATTTTCTAATTGATATTTTGGTGCAATAAGTTACAATGCCTACTATGTAGGTAGTTGATATATGTTACAATGCCTACTATGTAGGTAGACGATATACTCCATAAAAGAAGATGTGTGGTTTTTTGGAATCAAAATCTAAAACCAATACCTAGCTCTCTCCCACAATATGAACATAGCAACAACTCCCTCAAATCCAATTCCCATTCCCATCCCCAATGCTATTAATGACATATTTTCATTCACACAACTCAACCATTTGACTTTAACATGATTACTCTTAGTAGTACTATTACCTTTTGTTATAGGTTTTTTCTCTTCTCATGAGCATCCTCCAGCATAGCACGTCCATTAACAGTTGCTGCACTTACAGGTAGAGTGGCACCATGATGAGGAAGCACACCAGCATGAGAAGAACAACTCCTTTATGATCCATTTCTCCCCCGGAGTAACTCAAACGTCCTTCAAAGCTGAGTGAGTTGTGGTCCTAGCTATGTACATATATATAAAAGGAGAGAAGATCTCATATTATGAGGTCCTACAACAATAGCACGGAAGAGAAATTGTCGTATTGACTGGGAGATGAGAGAGGTGAATATCTATGTTGGGTATTTTGGGTATTTCATGGTATGTTGGGTATTTTAAAGATGTAATATCTACGTTGGATGCAGGGATGATTTTAAGGATGGAAATTTGTTTTAAAATGTAGAAACCTTGGTGAATCTTACTATTCCTTCATATGGCAACTATAAATGTTTGGCTATATTTTTGTAAAAATATTCAAATTTATAAGTATTTTATATAGTTTTTATAAAATTTTGGCGATTTTTAACGTAAAATAATTTTATCATATAGAATTTGGGTGAATGATTTTTAAAATAGCGAATCTCATTTTTGGAAAAACCGTGGAAAATTAGCCCATGAGTGAAATTTAGCCCCTAAAATAATCCATGGTTGGATGTCAATATGTTGGGTATTTGATGCGAGAAAATTAATAACTATTTTAATAAAAATAATAAAGTAGTGGAAAATTTAAAGTTATTAATAAAAGAGAAATGGTAATGCTTATTAAATGTGATAAAGATATAGAAAATTAGTTATTAATTTAATGAAAAATAAATATTAAGTAAATTGAAAGTTTTAAAGATAATAATAGAGAAAGGGAAATAATGAGAGATTTTAAAGGTTACGTGGACAAAGAGGCAAAGGATTAGGTCATAGTATTTTTTATCTGACTATATAACTAATATATAAATAGGGGTTATCAAACCTTCATAGGGCCTAATTATATTTTTTTATCATACTACTATAACATTGTATTGTTGTTTTAAATTAATATAACAAGATCTGGTTACTATGCAAATACATGATCCTGAGGAGGAGTACATTGCTCTTTATTTCATTGCTGGTATTTTTTTTTATCCCTTCATGTGATTTACATTTATGTTCATTTTCCTTACACAAGTTCATTTATTTATGTTTATGTAAGGTAACTAACACAACAAATGTTAATTGAATAATCAATTGTTATCTCAGCAGCAGGAAATCTCATTGTCTTAAATGATTGAGCTAATGTCATTAATGATATAGTAGATTGATTATCTGAGTGTTTAGAATTATCCTTGTTTCTTTTATTAATCTGTTTTTTCATCATCAGGAAAAAATATTCTTTTTGCAGCTAGACATAACTATGTTTCTGCAGTTAAGGCAGTGAAATTTTTTCCTTTTTGCATAGTAGTCATTTAGGGATAGTTTTGAAGTTAATGCCTACATATATTTTGCATGCACTTCATCAGTCTATGATCCCTGGGTTGATAATTTAATGTAGCGGAGTTCACCTGATTGAATTGACTAACATATGAAAATGTTGTGCCCCTGGAAAGTTGACGTATCAACTAACCACCATGGGGCCCACAATACTTTTGGTGTTTCATCTTCCAAGGTTAGGGTTTTGATGTTTAGGTTTTTTACCTCTTTGTATTTTAGGATTCATGATAAAAGTCCCTTTTTATCCTCTTTGTAATAATCCTTTTGCAAATGAGTGTCGTTGACCTCTCTTTCTCTTCAGAGATAAGCTACCACCATTCTAGCCAGTTTGTGTCCTACAATATTCTACTATTTTATTCATTAATAGAAGTTTGGTTTCATTGTATTGTTGTACTCTTTGTTATATTTTTGTGTGCATTCCATTTCATTCTTAATATAATCCAGATCAGCATATGTAGTAGTAGACTTCCACTCACCTTAAAGTCTAGCCTAGTCTAAATTAGTGTATGCAACCAACTTGGTATGACCCCTATAAGAATATTGAATACCAAATTGGTAAGTACCCTTAACATATCTCAAAATACTTTTTGTTTCAAGCCAATGGATTTCCTTCAGTTCCTACATACATTTGGAAACAAGTTGGTGAACAAAGGTGATGTTACATTTACTATGAATCAATTACAGGAGATTGCCAACAAATTATCAATATGAAGTAGCATCCAAAGTTGTCAAAGTACATTGGGAAGTCAATTTGACTCCACATTTAAAAGTAGTGAGACAATTTTATAATTTAATGGGGACTGGGGGTTGTCGATAGTCCTTCAAACCTTTCAAGAACCCTCTCCTTCTATGCCAAAAAATCTATGCAACCATATCACCTCAACCCTTTTGTTCTTTTCGTAAAACTCTTCATAAAACCGGCTTGAATTCTCATTGTTTAATACTACTATTAATCGATCACCGAAAAC
Organism: Picea glauca; assembly: GCA_000966675.3. Classification (NCBI taxonomy): domain Eukaryota; kingdom Viridiplantae; phylum Streptophyta; class Pinopsida; order Pinales; family Pinaceae; genus Picea; species Picea glauca. Next base: position 157,676 of record JZKD02S2020184.1, on the reverse strand, counting down.
ACCGGGCCACGAGGCCACTAGAACCCTGGAAAATTTAACCACGTGCCTTTCAATGTTTACTCTGGTCTGATTTAACCGACCACCGGAAACTAGGTATCCTCCTTCTAACATCCTTAATTGGTCGTGAGTCCGGTCTGATTTAACTGGCCACTGGGTCACCGGAACACTTTAGAATCATGTTCATTTTATATTAACTTCCGATTCAGTTGACATATTTCTCTTAAAGAAAAATCAAACATGTCTTCCACTTAACATTCTATTGGTCAGCCACCGAAACACTGTGTGAATAAAGACTTGTTTCTTTGGATTTAAAACTGGTCTGATTACCCTTGATTTCCGATCTTTGATCTCTTGTGATGATCAAGGATCATATCTATCCATCAATCATTATTATTTTCACCCAGACCTATATATTCTTTCACCATGCATGCAAAGACAATCTCTTATCAATGATTCATCCCACATTCAATCTTACAAAGGAAGACAATCACACAAAATATAGAGGAACTTTCATACACCAGATGGAGGAATAACACACAAATTTATTAAATAAAAAACTATACATGAACTTTGATACAACATACTCAACCTCCTACAATCCAATCGAAATCCTTCCTCTCTACTAGCCCAATCTACATTCTCTTGACCACTCTCTCTAATACATGCATGAAGCCTTACATAAATACTTGGAAGGTAAAAACCTCCAAATTAACTAATTACTAACAATACAATTTAACTCTATAAATTATATTGAATCTCTCTATCTTCTTGATTACATACATATGAGGATCAATAGGATCGAATCATCCATACTTAGGAAAAATCCACATTACCCAACTAATTGCTCAAATAAGAAATTTACATGGTAATTATGAAAACAAACCCTATCCTTCTAGAATCACACAAACTTGAATTAAGGGAACCCAACCCCTTTGTTAAAGTTTCATTTGAAATTCTTGAGGTTAAGAGTTGACTATGAAGATATTCTCCTGCATCAGACTCCTAGGGTACAAAATTTTCATGGCCTCCTGGCCATGAGTCTTCAAATTAGTGCATTCCTCCTGGATCCCATATTTGATATTGTTGTTGTCCACATGCTATGTTGCATTCCTCTTGGATCCCATATTTGATACTGTTGTTGTCCACATGCTATGTTGCATTGTTCCTTTATTGTTGTCTTAATCTTCCAGGATCCTTAATTTTGCTTTATTTATGTTCTTGTACTTTATGCTTCCATACTTATATCATTATCTTAGCAATGACATGTTGAATGAGATTTATTTTCCACTCAGCTTCATACATTTCTCCATAATTGGTTAAGGTACTTAGTTGTCTTCCCCATGACTGCCCTAGTTGCTTTATGAAAGGTTGACTTTCATTTTAAGAATTTATGTGTCTGACTGTATCTGGACATAAAACAAATAGATTACAAAAAAAAAATTGTTCTTGAAATCCATTCTCATTCATAAATATAACTTTATTTATTCCTTTCTGTCAACCAAAATCATTCATATTAATGCCCCTTCATGTTTTTTATGCACATTAACTATTCCTTGAACTTCTAGTTCACTTCCAGCAACTTCCTCGTTACACTTTGCACCTTAAATTTACTCATTGTCCTTCAAGAAAATTTCATATTTTGCATCCTCCTATTGTATATGAAATAAATTTTTGTCTCGAGTATTGCCCTTGTTCACCCATTTGAATGGGTTCCTCCCAACTCTAAATACATTTAATCCTTCATCAATATTAAAATCATACACCAATTTTGTACTATGCGCAAGAGCTTGTAAAGTTTGCATGCATTCCAAATCATCGAAGATCTTTTGTAATGATTGTAATTGTTTTTGTAACAAACTAACTGGTCATAGTCGAGGTTTGGGTGAGCTAGAAATTTTGTTATGATTTCCATTCTCTAATAGAGATAAATGGAAGGTATGTGAATATGTAAGTGTGGGGTTTTGGTTCAGATGGAGTTTATTGTTAGATATTGATTGTATTCATAGAGTTGTAAGTAGAACATGAGAGAGAAAGTAGATCGAGATCTGAGTTTCCAGGTATCTAGTTCAATCTTAACGAGTCTCAATGTAGGTTGCAAACTTCCATGTATATGAATCTTTATCTATGATTATTGAGTGAAGGCCATGTTGGTCACTATAATTGCTTATTTAACTAAACAATCAAGTGCTACATAAATTGTCAACCCAGGGAAGTCTGTTTATTTCAAAGGTAATCACGCACTGTATATGCTCAATCTCAGAAACAATCTAGAGTTGTAGTAAAAATACTTTAATCAAATTTTTCCTTGAACAAACTCAAGTTCTACTTTGAATTACAGGAAAGAAACCTACCTATTGCAGAGTTCAAGTTTAAAGAAATAATTATCTAAAGAATCCTGGATTACATTTAAGAAAATAATAACAAGATGCTGCAACAGGAAAGACCAACTATTCTGTAACAGAGTACATGACCCTATTCCCCAAGACGGAATCCTCAACACCTGTTTCCGATCATCACACTTTCATGAACTCATTGCTAACTGAAATGATTGACACACACTGAAGGCTAACTATCTCTTAACAGAGAATAAGACCCTATTTCCCAAGCAGGAACCTTCAGCACCTGTCCATGATTATCACTCTTTCATAAATTCACCAAACATGAATGCTAACTAGAATGATTAACAGTTACCCAAGCATGAATCATATGAAAATAATGTAACAACCAATAAAGCAGATTTTCAACAAAATAGAGTTCAGTAAAGTAGTGTTTCAACAAAACAAAATTTAATCAAGGCATGAACAGAAATAACATTAACACACTACAAAGCTAACAGGTGAATCTTGTGAAGAAGGTGGGCCCTCCCTTCTCACAAGATTCCCCTGAAATGAAAGGAACTAGAGAGAAATGCTCAGAACAATATTTTATTCATCTGTCAACTGTGTCACATTACTATCTGAAGTAAAACACGTCCTTCTCTGTAAATCCTTTCTTAGTTAAGAAGACGGTCCTCTCTAATGGTGATTTCCTCTTATTTAAAGAGGAGAATCCCCTTGATACAGTTTTGATCATCAAATTACATGTGCGTATCTGAATCCTATTCTTAGTTATATCAAATCTCTATACTGGAGTAGGATATCCTGGTCTCCCGTAACAGAATGCTATTACAATTGTTGAAATGGTGTTGGGTGAGGTGTTGTTGTTGCGGCTGGAGTAACAACTTCTATATTTATCTTCTTTACTGTTGTATGTTGTTTCAGCATCGCAAATCGCGGGCTGTTTCAACAACAGGATTTGCGTTCTAACTGTTTCAGCAATATGGTCTCATGCAACAGCGATGGTTAATTCTGTCTCAAGGTGCGGATGTTGTGGTCAGTGTAACAACTTTGTGTTGCTGTTTCAGCATTGTAGACCATGGAGAGTGTAACAGCTTTTGTGTGAGTTGTTGTTTCAGCATCGTAGCCCACGGAGAGTGTAGCAACTTCTTCTTGTGTGAGTTGTTGTTTCAGTATCATAGACCACAGAGAGTGTAGCAACTTCTTCTTGTGTGAGTTGTTGTTTCAGCATCATAGACCACGGAGAGTGTAACAGCTTCTTGTGTGTGAGTTGTTGTTTCAGCATCGTAGACCACCGACTGTTTCAACAACGGACCTTTAAACAACAATGCTAATCTGCAGTTCGAACTGTTTCAGCACTTATATATTTCTGATCAATGGTTAAGTACGAGAGTAATGTAAAATTATATGCAAAACAAATTAAACATATAGTAAAGAGAAGAGACATTATATACCTTTGGAGAGATAGGGTAAGGTGATAATATGAGTTTAAATGTGAGTAGAAAAAGGGTGTAATGGTAGCAAAAGGTGTGAGCAAAAAGGTACATTGTAGGGTCCTAACATCCCCCCCAACTTAAAATGTTGCATGTCCTTAGGTAACTTCAGTCTGAATCAGAATCTGGATACTGACTCTGAGCGTGCAAGTTACTTAAGCAGTAGCTGTGGAAAGTGTTGTCTGTTGGAGCTCTGAATCCTTGAACGCGTTGTAGCCTTTGCCAAGCTGTTGTTTTGGCCTTCTTGGGTAACTTATAATGAACTTGATATTTCTCTGTTGGCATCCACAAGATAGGAAAATGAAACTGACAACCTATCCAGCTTTCAGCACATTGTTGAACACACTTGATGTAGCTAGGTACCCTGGAGATTGTTGTTTCAAGATTAGTGGGACTAAAGGGATTGTGTTCCTGTCTTTTCTCAGTAGATTGTTGCCAAAACATGTTATTTTCTTGTAGGGCAGCAATCTCTGTGGATTTAATGAACTGTTGAAAATCCTGAAGCACTGTTGTCTGTAGTTGTTGAATGTGTTGAGTCATCCCTGGTTTCTTCAAAAAATGATAATACTATGTAACAAAGGTGGCAACGTTTTGTGGTTCTGGCCGTATCCAGAGAAGGCGGTTATCCTCATTATGCTTGGCATCTAGGAAGTCATCCTGCCATATAATCTGATTGTTAAGGAAGAAGGTGAGTGCCCTAATCTGGATGTCACCGACAAGAGGGTTAAGGTTAAGCTGTCGGTTCTCAGGGATGGCCTCATTATGAAAATATACCTGATAGAGGAGGTGTTGATCCATAGCAGAGGCTTCTACAAAGGTTTTAATAAAATCTGTTGGATTTAACACTACATGGGGTTTGCCTTCTTTGATTGATTTAATCTGAAACAATGTAAGTCGTTCCATAAGGAACAGAGAGTAATTGCAGGATGGTTTCCTTGCAACCAACAACTTTTGTGCCAAGTCAAATATCAAGAGCAATCTGCCTTTTAGTTCTTTATTTTGTTTCTTATAGGCACGAGATTCCTGGCGTGTTTGCTCCAAATCTTCCTAGTTTGAATAGATATGGTTTAGCTAGATTAGTCTGTGTTCCTGCAGGCTTTTGCTCTGTGTAACAACAGACTCTTTTTTGCATTTTTCTATTATTGTCTGCTCATCCCATGGTTGAGTTTGTGTTTCAGCATTGCAAGTGGTAGGCTGAGGTAGGGTCTGAGTGGCTTGTTCCACAAAGGTGTCGGTGTTGATATGGCTAGGAGGGGAAGATTCATCAATAGGCATAGTTTGTACATCTTTATTAAAAAAAACAGGAGCTTCAGATTTGACAATTGTTGTAGGCCAGGGTTCAGTTTTAATTTTGGAAGGTCCTGCTGGTTCTTGTGTAACAACAGGGTGTTCTTCTTTGACTTCAAAAGTCGTAGGTGCAGGGGAATCTCCTGGCATTGGAATTTGAATTACTTTGTAGCCTGCTTGATAGTAGATGTCCCCACATTGACTGCACATATACTCTCTACACAGACTCTCTGTTGTATTTTCCTCTGTCATGGTCACTACGCGAGCTAGGGTGTACAATTTAAGTTCCTTCTCGTAGGCTTCCTTTGCCATGGCTAGCTCTTTCCTATAGCCTTCCATTTCAGACCTTAGGAACTCATTTTCTTGTAAGACAGAGGCCATTGTTGGTTCTGGTTGAGGGGTGACTGGTTCTTGTGTAGCAGTCACAGTCGCACTAGTTGGTTCTTTTGGAGTAGCGACAGGATCGGCAGCTGATTCTTGTGTTTCAGCTTCTTGATGTAACGAAAGTAATGGTGCAGCATCCTGTGCATCTGATTCCTATGTCTCGGTAACAATATCAGCAGCTGGTTCTTGTGTTTCAGCTCTAGCTGGTTCTTGTGTGACAACTATAGCTGGTTCTTGTGTTTCAGCTACTGAATGAGTAGTTGGTTCTTGTGTTTCAGCTACTGAATGAGTAGTTGGTTCTTGTGTTTAAGCTACTGAATGAGTAGATGGTTCTTGTGTTTCAGCTACTGAATGAGTAGCTGGTTCTTGTGTTTCAGCTACTAAATGAGTAGCTGGTTCTTGTGTTTCAGCTACTGAATGAGTAACTAGTTCTTGTGTTTCAGCTACTAAATTTGAAACAGATGATGTCGCAACATACTGGGCTTCTGGTTCTTGTGTTTCAGTGCCCGTGGGTGGAATAGGTAAAGATTCCAAAATTTGGGAGGTTGAAGGTGTACGGGGTTTTAACTGGATGGGTTGGGGGTTTAGGGCAGTGGCAGTAGTGGTTGTTCTTGTTGAGGCCCTTGTTCGTTTTCTTTGTAAAAAGGGCGGAAAGAAAGGAATTTGATTTCATTTGCGTGGGGGCTTTTCCTCGATGATGGGACAGGGAGAATTGTTTAATTCAAAATCATCACTAAGGATATGGACGATAGGAGTGGATGATTCTGGTAAAATGTGGGGTGGGCTTGGTATGGTAGAGGGGTTAATTGGAATGATTGGGTCTGTAGGAGGACTGTTAGGTACTTCCGGAGGGTCTGGATGGTTTTTTGGTTGTTGTTCCCGAAGATTTTCAGGAATTTCAACAACTTCTTGGGGGTCTAAGGGTGGGTTGTTTAGTGGAGGGTTTTGTTGGGAAAAACCCTTTTGGATAAGAAGTTGAGTGAGACGATGATGGGTGAGGGAAAGGGCGGGATTTTTAGCCTTTTTACAGTAGTGCGACATATTTTTAAGACATCCAAGAAGATAATAAGGGATGTTTACCAATCTAGCATGTCGTAGATGAGACAACAGGACAAAATCATACTGGTAGACTACCCGGTATCGACATTCACAGGTAAGGTAGTGCTTGACAAACTTTGCGACTTTCGGCCATGGAGACGGCATTGAGCTAAGTTGGACACCCCGACCTTTAGGTTCAATTTGTTCCCCTGGCAAGAAGAAATCCTGTTGGGCATTAAGAATGATATGTTTGCGGCTAAACCAACAAATGCCATTAGTAGGGAGACCCAAAACCTGCGCTATATCCTCCTCTGTAACTGGGATCTGAATCCCTTGAACAATGGAATGATCTTCCTGAAGATTTTGAGTGAATTGAAGAACCTGTTGTTGATCAAATCCCCGGAGCCTCTGAAAATAACCCAGCCATCCTGCCTGCAGAAAAATTTGATAAACTTCTGGATATAGTTCTAACAGGGCTGTTGTGGCGGGTTCGTGCCATATAACAGGGCCTCCCATAGCTAACCCCTCAGTAAAATGCGTCGACAGAGAGTCGAGTAACCGCTTCTGTGCAGAGTGAGTTTTTCGAGTGAAGGCATGCAAATGGTGGTAAAACAACGAAAGGATGGTAAAAACAGAATGACGGTGGTCGGTTCGTGTGAAATTATGGTATAGGATTTCGATATTTTCCCCCCCTTCAAGTACGGATGTCATAATGATTTTACATGAGTGGTAATAATGAGTTGGAATCTTCTCATTAACTATAGTTCAATTGTATTTACATATAGAGTTTACATACCTCATCTTTACCTTTTGATTCGTACTTCAAACAAAATATAGTGCCTGTCCATAATAGTTCTGCAATAGCCATGGCAGAGACTTTTGATTTGTTAGAGGAATTGTATTAAGGATTTGTTTACTAGAAGGACAAAATGTAGTATGAGAGCGCAAAAGCTTATTAACAGAGAATGCTGAAAAATTGGTGTTTCAGCAACAGGGAAAGAATAGAGAAATGTTTGTTGAAGAGTGAAGTTGCAGAAACTGCTGAGGAAGTGGTGTTTCAGCCATCGAAAGAAGGGTGAAAAATTGTTGAACGGTGGTGTTTCAGCAATGGGAAAGTGTGAAAAATTGCTGAACAGTGGTGTTTTGGCAATGGGAAAAATGTGGAAAATTGTTGAATAGTGACGTTTCAGCAATGGGGAAAATGTAAGAAGTTGTTGAACAGTGGTGTTTCAGCAATGGGGGAATGTGAAGAATTGTTGAACAATGGTGTTTCAGCAATGGGATAAAAATGTAAAAAATTGCTGAACAGTGGTGTTTCGGCAATGGGAAAATGTGGAGAATTGCTGAACAGTGGTGCTTCAGCAATGGGGAAAATGTAGAAAATTGTTGAACAATGGTGTTTCAGCAATGAGGAAAATGTGGAAAATTGTTGAACAATGGTGTTTCAGCAATGGGGAAAATGTAAAAAGTTGTTGAACAGTGGTGTTTCAGCAATGGGGAAGCTTGGTTCTTCTTAAAGTAAGATCGTCCTTCCTTGGTAGACCTTTTATTTAATCGAGAATCTGCAAAAATCAATTGTAACATGCCATTTATTGACAAGGATTATTAGTAGACTAAATCTAATTATTCTAATACTAAGGAAATTAATTTCAAAAACAATTAATTGCAATGAGGGGTAGAAGGCCCCTCTAAAAAGAGATAATGAGAGTTTGCCATACATGTGGCTTTAAAATCTTCTTTGGAAATAGGGCACTGGTACAGACGGAGCCGATGACCATTTACAAGTAACGGTGTTTTAGAGTCATCAATTGTGAGGAGCCTTACTATTCCATTGGGGAAAACAGTGTCTACTTCGTAAGGTCCAAGCCATCTTGTACGTAGTTTCCCTTGAAATTCTTTAAACCGAGAGTCATACAGTAGGGCCCAGTTACCTTTTTGGAATTGCTTATGCTTGATAGTTTTGTCATGCCATTTTGATCTTTGTTGTTGAATCATAGTTGTCTGATGAATGGCATCTAGTCTTTTTTCATCCAATTCATTAAGTTGTTACAACCTGGCTATCTGTGCATTGGTCAAATCAAGGTTGATAGCTAAAGCAGTCCTTAAGGTTTTGATTTCAAATTCCATAGGAAAGACGACACTTTTCCATAAACTAATTCACAGGGAGAGAATCCTGTAGTATTTCTCCAGGTAGTTCTGTAGGCCCATAATGCTTCAGGGAGTCTGTGAGACCAATCCTTTATGTTTTCCTTCACTGTTTTTGTGAGAATGGCTTC
>JZKD02S2020184.1:135426-145614 GCA_000966675.3 Picea glauca | reverse complement strand
CTGATTTCATTCTGCAGTTGTAACAGTTGTGAGGTTTCCAGAGTCATAATATTGATAGCGGCACCTAAGTCTACCAGGACTCGAGGGATTATCATTTTTCCAATTTGTACTGAGACGGTAGGGTGACCGGGATCACCATATTTAACTGGGGGAACTTTACCTGACATTAGTGCAGACAAGTCACCCATAACATGGACTGTGAGGGGATCCTTAATTTTCCTACCAGGTTTCTTAACACAAATGTATCGCATAGTCCTGACATAAATTGGTACATCTCGGAGTGCTTGTAATAGAGGGATTTTGACATAAATATTTTGTAATTCCCCTGGAAGATTGAAATCCGGTGGCTCAGGCGTTTTAGTGAAAGCTAAACGCTCAGGAAATGGTGGTTTTGTTGTTTCAGCAGTAGTGTTAGAGGATGATTGTACCTCGTCAGGTACATCATGCTCTTTTGTTTCCTCTTTATTAGAAGAGGTAACATCATCTATGATAGGTTATACTATTCTCCCAGATCGTAAATGAATATCATTTCATTGCGCAGGGAGAAGAGAAAATGTAGGCTGGTTATGAATATCAATGCACTGCACAACTTTATTATTGGGGTTGGGGTTAGGTTGTACAGGTTGTTGGGGCCTCATTATTTGATTGTTTGGTGGGGTACCTGATGGTAAGGAGAGTGGTTGCAAAAATTGTGATTGAGGTAATTGATTTGGGAAGGGGGGTTGTTGTCCTCTCCAATTTGGATTCCATTGGTTYTGATAYGGTTGTTGTTGTTGTGGAGGCCAAGGAGTCCACATTGACGGATCAACAAAGGGTGGGTTAGTTTGTTGCATGGGTGGGTAATTCATTTGATTTAGGTATTGCATTTGATTATAGGGAGGGTAATTCATTTGATTAAAAGAAGGGTAGTTATTCCAATGATTAGAAGATGTAAATGGCATGTTAGGATTCATACCTTGTCCCCGTGGTTGCCATTGCCTTCTCTGTGTCAGAAGATAGACGACTTCAGCTTCTTCATCAGTTGGTTGTAATGCTGCCTTGATTCCTGGTAGAGAAGGGCATTGTTGAGTTTCATGATTGTTATCACAGATGGTGCAGATTGGTTTTTTATCCAATGGGCATTCCCTTCTTGGGTGCTTGTATCTGCATTTAGAACAAAAGATGGACAGAGCTGCTTCTGCTTCGGCTTGTTTCTTTTGAATCTGCAGGGTGTCAATTTGTGAGGCAAAAGAGCTTAACATTTCAGTTTTAAAACCTTCAAGTAAATTACCTATTTCGGCTCTTGTTGCTCCCCCATTGGCTGATTTTTGAACTCTTGAAAATGTAGTATCCCTGCTATTTGATATATTCCTTGAATCTCCTCTTGAACATCTTTTACATAGGTTAATAATTTCATTGTATGATTCTTTAGATATGTTCCCTTTTCCAAGCATATTCAGCATATCTAGACAGTCATCCCTTACTCCTTTTAATAATATTGTTTTAAGAATATCTTTACTTACATCGTGGTGATTGGATCTTTGTAGATTATACTGTAGCCTTTCTACAAAGTCCTCCAGATTTTCATCCTCTTTCTGTATCATCTTAAATAGTTCTTCCCTTTTTTCTCTTGTTCGTCAATAGTCCTGGTATTTATGCAGGAATTTTTGTTTCATTTGGTCCCATGTTGTGATTACATGGCCTCCAAGGCTCATGAACCATCTTAGTGCATTTCCTTTCAATGTTGCTGGAAATAGCTTTAATTTTTTAGCATTGGAAATGTAATCATAACTTCTGCATAATATGTCAAACTCAAAAAGGAATTCATCAGGATCCTCCGAAGACAAACCATCAAAGTTAGGTAGTACTGAGAGTGGAATGTTCTTCATGGGGGCTACCCATCTAGGAAGATCACCAATAAGAAATCCTAATGTGGAAAAAGAGTTTTCAAAATTTACCTCTCTTTCAGGACCTGCCTGTTCTTCATGATGAAATTCTTCATTATACTCATCCATGTTCTCTTCTCTTTGCTCCCCTGCTGCGCTTGCTCTATCCTCAATGTTTCCTACTGGTTTCTCGACTGTCTCTGAACTCCAAACCTCTTTCCCCGTTTCAAAGTTTGCTTGAAATGAAGGTTGGGATTTTGGTTTCCGAGGGTTTGGTCGTTGAGCAGCAGATTCAGACTTTGATATAATCTCATCAATATAAGTCTTTCTTCCTCCTCTTCCTCTACCCCTGCCACCTGTAGGGTCAGTGTCTTTAGGGTCTCCGTGTCCTCTCATGCAATCTTTGTATCTAAAAAATCATAAGTGCTTTTGAAATCTATAATTACCTTCCCCGGCAACGGCGCCAAAATGTTGGTCACTATAATTGCTTATTTAACTAAACAATCAAGTGCTACATAAATTGTCAACCCAGGGAAGTCTGTTTATTTCAAAGGTAATCATGCACTGTATATGCTCAATCTCAAAAGCAATCTAGAGTTGTAGTAAAAATACTTTAATCACACTTTGCCTTGAACAAACTAAAGTTCTACTTTGAATTACAAGAAAGCAACCTACCTATTGCAGAGTTCAAGTTTAAAGAAATAATTATCTAAAGAATCCTGGATTACATTTAAGAAAATAACAACAAGATTTTGCAACAGGAAAGACCAACTATTATGTAACAGAGAATAGGTCCCTATTCCCCAAGCAAGAATCTTTAGCACCTGTTTCCGATCATCACACTTTCATGAACTCATTGCTAACTGAAATGATTGACACACACTAAAGGCTAACTATCTCTTAACAGAGAACATGACCCTATTCCCCAAGAAGGAATCTTCAGCACCTGTCCCTGATTATCACTCTTTCATAAATTCACCAAACATGAATGCTAACTATAATGATTAACAGTTACCCAAGCATGAATCATATGAAAATAATGTAACAACCAGTAAAGAAAAGTTTCAACAAAACAAAGTTCAGTAAAGTAGTGTTTCAGCAAAACAAAATTTAATCAAGGCATGAACAGAAATAACATTAACACACTACAAAGCTAACAGGTGAATCTTGTGAAGAAGGTGGGCCCTCCCTTCTCACAAGATTCCCCTTAAACGAAAGGAACTAGAGAGAAATGCTCAGAACAATCTTTTATTCATCTATCAACTGTGTCACATTACAATCTGAAGTAAAACACATCCTTCTCTATAAATCCTTTCTTAGTTAAGAAGAAGGTCCTCTCTAATGGTGATTTCCTCTTATTTAAAGAGGAGAATCCCCTTGATACAATTTTGATCATCAAATTACATGTGCACATCTGAATCCTATTCTTAGTCAGATCAAATCTCTATACTAGAGTAGGATATCCTGGTCTCCCATAATGGAATGCTATTACAATAGTTGAAAAGGTGTTGGGTGAGGTGTTGCTGTTGCGGCTGGAGTAACAACTTCTATATTTATCTTCTTTACTGCTGTATGTTGTTTCAACATCGCAAATCGTGGGCTGTTTCAGCAACGGGATTTGCGTTCTGACTGTTTCAGCAACGTGGTCTCACGCAGCAGTGATGGTTAATTCTGGCTCAAGGTGCGGTTGTTGTGGTCAGTGTAACAACTTTGTGTTGTTGTTTCAACATTGTAGACCACGGAGAGTGTAACAGATTTTGTGTGAGTTGTTGTTTCAGCATCGTAGCCCACGGAGAGTGTAGCAGCTTCTTCTTGTGTGAGTTGTTGTTTTAGCATCGTAGACCACGGAAAGTGTAGCAACTTCTTCTTGTGTGAGTTGTTGTTTCAGCATCGTAGACCACAGAGAGTGTAGCAACTTCTTCTATGTGAGTTGTTGTTTCAGCATCGTAGACCACGGACTGTTTCAACAACGGGCCTTTAAACAACAATGCTAATCTGCAGTTCGAACTGTTTCAACACTTATATATTTCTGATCAACGGTTAAGTACGAGAGTAATGTAAAATTATATGCAAAACAGATTAAACATATAGTAAAGAGAAGAGACGTTATATACCTTTGGAGAGATAGGGTAAGGTGATAATATGAGTTTAAATGTGAGTGGAAAAAGGGTGTAATGGTAGCAAAAGGTGTGAGCAAAAAGGTACATTGTAGGGTCCTAACAGGCCAGAGGCCCATTTGATCTCCTATCATCATTTTTGTTCTAAATGAATGCTTTTAAGAACTGTTAGGCTATGTGTGACTGGTATAATGTTGTCATGAATGATTAGAATGATGCTATGAATGGATAGTATCTAATGTGTAGCTTGTATTCAAGTGTTTCTTGCTTATAATATTCCAACATGTTTTTCACAACAATTTGGTATATTTGATTCTCAAGCGCATCTCGGGTGAGACCTTATTCGGTCCTTGAATATTGAATATGTTAACACAAATGGGGTATTTGTTGGTGAAGGCTCTCAAAGCCTAGGTCTGAAACCCTAAGCAAAGAATATTCATACTAGTGGTAGGAAGTGAATTATATTATCCGTATGCATTTGCATGGTTGATTATTAATATGAGCCTAAAACATATACCATGAGGCTTAATATCTTTACTATGGAATCTCAAAAGTTATAAAATGGACTTTAATTATTTCAAAACATATGATAGTAAGTGTATGATGTAAGCACCTATAACATGTGTGATGCTTATGCATATGGAAGATAATCATGACTTTCCTCTCCACATATGTATAATAAAACAAGATTGATGTCACGAGAAAACCTTTATTCACAATATAACCTTGAAAGATATTGATACAAAATCCCATACATTAAAGATTCAAAAGCAAGGAAAGGCATGACTTGGAGAGACAACAACCCTCTAGAAGAATAAGAAACTTATAATTGGTCTAAGTGGGATGATGGCTCACTTTGATACACTTTGTATAGCATGAGGTGCCCCTAATTAATATATTGTTAACATGCACTAATGGATGCACGATAAGACTCAAATGTTTCTTATTCATTCCCTTAGGCTTGATATCATGAGCTTAATATCCTAGCTATGGACATCAAGAAGAGGTCATCATTTGTTAATTAGTATGATAATCACTTAATACACTAAACTGGCCTATGCAACTTGATGAAGTGAAGAAGGCACTCGTTATTAAGGTAAGATATGAGGAAAATATAATTGATCAATTTGAGAAAATAATGGTACAATTCCTCTATGATACACATCAAATGAATTCAAAACTTGAGGCAAGGTAAAGATGGTATCCAATTACACTTGGAAGGATAGTTAACCTATTATTAGAATGACGAGATGGAAATATAATTATAGAAAGAAACGGATTTTAAGAGTAGGAAGGAGGGCTTCTAAAGCATTGATATTCAAGTGGTAGCATTGTAAACCTGACTTATAAAACCTTCCATGAAGTTACCTTGTAGAGGAAGGGAAAATGGTGAATTTGAAAATTTCTAATGACAATAACTTATTGTAGCTCTTGTAACGATAACCAAGTTGGAAATATGATATAAATAGAAAAAGAGCAATAACTATATACTTCACATAATATGATGGATTGTAAATGAAGAAGGTGAGGGTGAGTTGGAAGGTCCATGAATGAATTATGGGAATGCAGTTGGTAATAAAAGAATTATGTACCTAACTATTAATATAAAAATGATAACAAGAGTATAAGACATGATTGAGCATTCTTGGGGTATGGAAGACAATGGTTGTTCTTGAAATTTTCTATCTATGATTGATATTGGCCTTCTTATATTCCATATAGTGACCATGAATTAGAACATATGATATTAATGTGAGAGACCCATTGAGTTGGTTGAATTAATATCTTTGAAAAATAATGGTCAATAGACAATCTTGATAAACTAGTATAGTTGAAGGAAAATACACATTATTTTTTTGAAGCACCGTGTTGTTTCCTCATACAAAAGTAAGCCTATCAATTATAAATGGAATTAATTAAGTCAAAGAAGATAAAAGTTGGTCAAAACACAAAATTTAAATTGTAATGAATATATAAGTGACCTTTAGAGTACATAGAAGAAATGAACATGAAGTAGTGACCTACCCTATAACATGATGGAAGATTCAATAATAGTCATGCGTAGTCATCATAACACATTGGGTCTTATATGATAACAAGAGGGTGGATGTGCATAATCAACAAGTTTTTATCCTACTCAAACTCCACTAGGTATGTGCAGAACTATTAAGGGTTCAAGAAAGTAAACATATTGTTATTGTGTGTAATACGTGGGCAACAAGATGACTATGTCAAGTTAATGGGCATGACATTTTTGAGTTAGAAGTATCTTGGTATAGATATTTTCTATCAAGAGAAGTAAGGTCAAATTCTACGTTATGGAATAAAATTGGGAGGTTCCAATGGTGAAATTGTAAGTGTTGTAGAGAATAAATTGCCATGGTTGAATCATTCTTAGATACAAGTGGATAAATCACAACACAAAACTTAAATGATGATGACCTAGTGTCAAACTCCTATGTACAATAGTCTCTAGAATGAGTTAATCCATAGTTGTGAAGTGATAATAAAACCTTGGGTAATGATCAAAATATGTACAAGATAGAGAAAATATATGGTGAGTTAATGATAGATGGACTTATTAATAGCATGAGAAGTTAATTTTGATATCAATGATTTAAGGCATGCCAGTAATGACATTTATAGCTCATTAAGGATCTGGATAAGATCACATTCCTACATTAGTGACTCAAAATAATTGGGGCTTACTTTGAATTTTTAATTGTGTACACAGATGATGAAAATATATGAAAAGATACAACATCTTATCGATATGGCATTCATAGTATTTCATGATGACCTTTTGTAGAGTCAACATAGACTTACAAACTTAACTAGAGTATATTTATGCACTAAATGGGCATTTTGATGGTCTTTCTTGCATTAGATGTGATATTTGGTAATCATTGCTTATACTTTCAAGCATACTAATGAATTTGATTTTTTTACTTAATCATGATGGTAGTATTCATGATGGTTTAGTATATTCTATGTGTCAAGTTGATTGATCATGTTGTTTTGCGTATGCTATGTGCTCAAATGATTATCATACTCATGATGTTATGTGGTCTTATGAACATGTGTGGTATTTAATATGTGGTGCGATTTTATTTATGTGGATGTAATGCTTATGATGACACACTATAATTTCATGTGAGTTTTTGATGATAATATGATGATGTGATATTTTTTGATAATGATATTATATGATATGTTTTGTCGTACTCAAGTCATGCTACATGTGTTTGTAGGGTTGTAATATATCAATGTTTCGATATTTTCAATAAAATTTGTAATGAAAATGTAATGTAATGTGAATGCTAAAGAAACATATGATATCTCACCAAACAAGCATATTTGAATGGTTTAAAATGTCAACTTTATTAAATTTTATAATATTTAATTAATTAATTATTTTTTATATGTATCTATAGTTTTCAATTTTCAATTTTATTTAGCAGTGACATTCAAACAATTGCATTCAAGCATTCCTTTTTTCTTTTGGATAGATGGAAAGTGTTAATTTTAACCATCACTCTATAATGTCAAATCCATCTCTAAAAACAATGATAATATAAACAAGTAAACATTAAAATCATTCAACCTTAACAAGTCAACTATTTCAAATCTTCCCCAGATGGGGTGACACGCGACAATGCCTCGCCACCTGGCTCTGCATTGAGCCATAGCATAAATGCTGATGGTTGCCACCCATCCTCTCCGCATTTACGATGGTAGATGACCATTACAGCCACTATACGAAGGAGGGACTCCTCCCTCACGTGAAAGGTCTCGCTCATACCGCACTCAGCATGGTAGGGTTTATGGATAGCCCGACGAATCCGTCATTTGGCAATTCGGAACCTCGAGTGCTTGGACAGAGTGGGTTCACTCTCGTTTTGGACCTCCCCGTCGGTTGGGAGCTCTGGTGCAGCTCTGGTTCCTTATCGTCTTGGCTCACTTTCATTTCGCTGCATTCTCTCTGCATTGTTATCCACCACTCAACAACAATGATGAGGAAGTGATGTAGGCCTCGTCGTGGCTTGGCTTGGTACACCCAAAAAGCACAAAGGCAAAGGCGGAAGAACTTGGAGCACACTTTGTCGATGGCGACCTCCATTCTCCGGAAGAGGGCTCGCGCTGACCAATTGGCTCTGCATGCCATTATTTTTGAGACTAGGACAAAGCGTAGCAGTCATACCATGGCAATTGAGCCTAGAAGCAGTCTGGAGGGTGGCGCTGCGGATGAGTTTCCAACCTGCTATGTTGAAGAAACGTCGTTCGTGGAGGAATTCATGACCAGCCCGGAACCCCAAGCCATGGCGCCAGACTTACAGGGTCGTAACGGTCCTAAAGACGAGACGAAAGAAGAATTCCCTGTGTGCATCGTTGAGGAGATACCATGGACAGGTGACTACAGCCCCACCAGCCATGCTAAGCAGGTAACGATTGAGGTCGAGGCTCGGGACAAGGATTGCACCGAAGGGAACATGGACGAGACCAGACCAGGGATGAAGGAGGAAGCGGTCGGTGCACTGACTGAGATTGAGGCCAGAGCTGGGATGAACGTGGAAGTGGGGAATGAAATCTTCAACGACGCAGGTATTCATGACTTGCATTGTCCTTTCCTCCGTGCAGAGAATCTGGCTCTGGTGTTCGAACTCCGAGGCCACATGGTAGACCAGGAGCACATAGCCCTTCTCATGGGACAACGTCTGGATTTTCTCCTTGACGCATACTCCAATGCTCCAACAAAGAGGAAATGTCCATTCTGTGCACAACCATTCACCATCCCAGCCAGGTCAACGTGGCAAACAGGCAAGGGTGACAGGTCATGAGGTATCTAGGTTCTCCTTTGCTAGTTTGTTTTATGTTTAATCATGTTGTTGCTACATGTAAACTTGACCTATGGCCATCTGTCCTGGTTTCCTTTGGGCAAGACATAGGGCAAAACAATTTTCCAAACTATGCTGGTCTTCGGTAAAACGACAAAATTTTTGGTGGCTTAGAACTATATCTCTGTATATTTTGTCAATGTTTCTCTGATAACTTAATATAGCAGGTTCTACCTTTTTTACTTAAAAAAAAAACAAAACTATTTCAAATCTTTTTTAAAAAAGTTTCTTATTCTATATAATACCACTTATTATCAAAATTAATCCATTTTTACTAATAGTACAAATGCAATAATAAAAAACATGCATGGAGTATTACTATATAGTCTTTGTTTATATATATCATTTGGTTTGAAATATAAATATTGTATCATAAAAATTATTAAATTTCTAATTAAAAATGTAATTAGAGTATATATTTTAAAAATATTTTAAATTAAAATAATTATATTTTAAAATATTAAAATTTATTTTAATTACATTTTAAATAATAATTAATATTTTAATATTTTTTTATTAAAATTTTATAATTTATAATATAAATAATAATATAAGTGTGAGTATTTTTCATAGTATAGTGAATTTTATAATTTATAATATTGCTAAATAATAATATATATGTGAGTATTTTTCATATTACAGTGACTCGTTGTTAGTAATAATATATGTGTATTTGTGAGTATTCTTCATGTTATAGTGAGTGATTAGTAGGCATCGTCTTTTTTTTTTTTTTAATGTAATGAAAGTTAATAATATTGAATTTTTTATTGATGATAATTTTTATGTTCTATAAAAATAGAGTAATATTTTAAAATAAAAATTTAAAATCTATTAATATGTTTTAAAACTAATTACAATTGTAAATGTATATCTAAATTAAAAATTAAAAATTAATTTATATATATATTTCGTGAGAATCCTTAATGATGATAAGCTTTATGTGCTATAAAAATAGAGTTCTATTTTAAACTAAAAGTTTAAAATCTAGTAATATGTTTTAAACTTAATTACAATTGTAAATGAATATCTAAATTATAAATTAAAAATTAATTTTTTTATAAATATTATTTATATATATACAGCCTGAGTGGGCCTAATGGTTAAGAACATGTGTTTCCTTTTAAGAGGTCATAGGTTCAAATCCAGAGGGGGTAGGGTATGTATACCTTCGTAGACTTTACCAGTCAAATCGTTGAGCGAAGGGGAGGTCCCTTGTCCCACAAACAAGGGGGTCTCATACACCAATTTGGTGTGTTGGCTTGGCCGTGACCTTAAAAATAGATTATTATTATTATTATATATATATATTTC
>JZKD02S2020184.1:66015-126390 GCA_000966675.3 Picea glauca | reverse complement strand
TGTCAACCTGTACGCTGCCTTATTTGGCAAACTTGCTCCGGGTATGAGGTCAATGTGGTGACTCACACTCCTCATCGGTGGCAACGAACGAGGTAGTTCGTCCACGATGATATCATCGAACTCTCCCAACAGTTCCTGAATCTCGTCCGGCAAGTCATCCACTCTTGTGCTTGTCAGAACAATCCTTGGCTTCCTGAAAACAAAGAATTGTGGATCCTCATCCTTCTCCAACTTTGTGAGAAGCTCTTTCCCACTCATGAGAAGTATGGTACTACTCACTTCTGGCTTCACTTCCTTATCCTTCCCCAGAAGCAGTGTATGTGTTTTTCCATCCTTCTCCAAGGTGTATGCGTTCATTCTCCCATCATGAACCACATTTCTGTCAAACTGCCATGGTCTTCCCAATAATACATGACAGACATCCATGGGAATGACATCACATAGAATCTCATCCCTATAATCACCCATTTTAAAATTTACCAAGCATTGTTTTGTAACACATACCTGGTGTCCTTTCTGCAGCCATGTCACTTTGTATGGACTCGGGTGTTTGTTCGTTTTCAGCTCCAGTGTCTCCACCATCTCGGTCAAAACGAGATTATCTGTGCTCCCATTGTCCACTATAACCTTGCATTTCCAGCCCTGGGTCTTGCAAGTCGTCCGGAACAGTCGGCATCTCTGAGCTGTGTCCACCTCTTTCTCGGTTTTCAAGAGGACCTTATGCACTGTCAGTGACTTCCCACTTCCAGTGTCTTCATCCTCCACGTCATGCCTCTGCGCTTCAGCAACGTGAGCCTTTCCTCCTATGTCCATCTTCCTCTCTGGACAGTCCACTTCTTTGTGACCATCTTTTCCACAAGTGAAACACATGATAACTCCTCCACGGCCTCTTCCTCTACCCCAGGTACGAGGAAAAGTGTTGGCGTCAGCATATCCTCCTTGTTGATCACCTTGCTGTCTCCTCGGCTCAGCAACTTGCTGCCTCTGCTGTGAGGTTCCACCTCTTTCAGCTCTTCCATGAGGCCTCTTCGAATCCTCCTTGGGCTTTTGAGTTCTCTCCTGGGAAACAACTTTACCTCGTGGCTGGCTTTTGCCTCGCCCTCGCTGTCCCTGCTTGCGGCTCAGCTTTTCTTCGGCTCTCAAAGCCATCTGCTACGCATCCTCAATAGTGCGGATGGTAACCATGCTCAATTCATCCTGAATGTCATACCTGAGACCATTCAGATACCTCGCCACCTTTTCGTCATCACTCTCTCGATGACCTGCTCGAATATTGAGCCTATAGAATTCCTCGGTGTACTCTTTCACCGTCATCGTCTTCTGTCTCAGGTTCTACATGCGCCTGAACAGAGTGATCTGGTAGTCCCTTGGAATGAAATTCGCTGTCATCTTGGCGATCATCCGATCCCAGCTTTTGATTTTCTGTTTGCCTTTGGAACGCCTATCCGCCTGCAGCTCGTCCCACCATAAGGCTGCATGTCCCTTCAGCTTGGTGACCGCATGTCTCACCTTCTTGTCCTCTTCGATGTCTTCGTAGTCGAAGTAGTTGTCGAGTGCTCGGATCCAATCCAGCAACTCCTCTGTATTTAGACTTCCCTCATAGATGGGAATGTCCATATTTGTCTTCGAGCTCATCCTCGAAATAGCCCTGATCAACCTCTCTGTCGAGGCATCTTCGACTGTGACCTCTTCTTGGTCATGTCCAGCTTCCTCTTCTACCTCAGAGTCGTTGAACTCTGTTGTACCCACTCCACGCCTCTGGGTGGTCTCCATATCTTCGAGTCTCGCCCTGAGATCCCGTATTTGATGCTCCATCTCTGGATTCCCTGCTGGATTTCCTGCTGGTCTACCCCTTCTTCGCGCGTCCCTGTCCTCACGACCAGGTGACTGCCTTTCCCTCCTGGGCGGCATTATATCTCTTCTATCTCTGCTTCAGAAAGCAAAGGTACTCCCGCTCTGATACCACTCTGACGGAACCTGCCCCTCACCGAGCAAGCCGCTCCCACCAGGACCTTTCTTCAACACACGGGCCCGAAGAGTCAAAATACTCTTCCCCTCCAATTCGGGAGTCCACTACCCACAGTAGGTTCCCTCGACGAGTTCCCCTTCGGAAATCGGGAAATCGGGCTTCGCGATTTTGCGAATCCTGTGGACACAATACTCGTGCAAATCAAAACCCCGAACCCCGAACTCTGATGTGCATGTGTGTTGTCTCCTTGCCACGTCACCTCCTCTCTCCTCTCTATTGGGGATCGCAAGATCACGATTTCACCGTTCACAATTCCTTTGCAGTGGAAAGTCCCGAATGCCGAACCCCGATCTCTCGGGATCTCACGCCACCTGTCCCGTAGAAATCAATAGTCCCTCCTAATTCGGGAAATCACTACTCGCGATTTCAGCGAGTATGTGCTCTCACCTCATCAAACGCCGAAGACCGAACCCCTGACACAATGCCACCTGTATTCCACTAGCTTCCGGGGTCCCACGCTGCCACATCCTCTTCGGGATTTCGCGGATCGCGAATCCGCGATGTAAATTTCCTTGTGGTCGAAAACCCCGAAACACCGAACGCCGAAACCCCCCCCCGAAGTCCGATGACACCTGTTCTCCACTTCCTCTGGGGGTCCCACTCAGCTAAGTCACCTCCTTCGCTCGTGTGATCGGGGATTGCGGGATCGCTATTTCACCGGTCACAATTCTCTTGCATCACAAAACCCCGAACCCCGATTCTCCGATGCCATCTGTCAACATCCCATGGGGAGGTCTAACCCCTTGACACCTGTCTCCCACTCATGCTATCGGGAAATCGCGATTCGGGAATTTGCGTCTCTTGATGCACAAGGTCACGGTCCTTACAAAACCCTGAATCCTGATTCCTCAGGATCCTGCGCCACGTGTCCCTGCTATGATCGACGGCTCCGATCAATTCGGTGAATCGCAACTCGCAATTTCAACGAGGTTGAACTCTTGCCTCTGGGAAACGCCGAACGCTGAACCCCGATCCTCAGGGATCCTGCGCCATGTGTCCCCTCTCCGATCAACGGCTCAGATCGATTCGGGGAATCGCAACTCGCAATTTCTCGAGGTGTAGAGCTCTCACCTTACCAATCCTCGAACGTCGAAACCCCGAAGTTCGATGAACTTTGATTCTCCACACCTGTGCTTACGAGTTCTCTTCCATGCAACTCCTCCACGATCTGACGGTCCTCGGGATTTCACGGAACTTCACTGGAGTTACACGTCGTCGATTCTCTTCCTCTTGAGAATCCCCCGGCTTCTAAGCTTTTCCTTGGTTCAATCTCTCCCAGGCCTGTTCCTGAGATGCTTGCAAGGAACTATCCCTCCTGAGCTTTGTCTCTCTTTGACTCCTTCAGAGAATTCTCACGTTCTTCCAGTGCTCGGCTTCCAACAACTCTCAAAGCGTTGAAGCCGTCTAGACCTGTGCAATCCTGCTAACACGGTCCAGTCCTCCTTCTCTCAAACTCGGCTCTGAGACTTCAATTCGACCTGCATTCACCTACACGGTCCGAACAACCCAACATAACCCTGGGCAACAGAGAACAAAAGTTCAACTGCTCAGCCTCCTCAACGCACTCTATGCGGAGGAATTCAAGTGCACTCTATGCAAGAATCTCCTGGCTTAAGCAGAGAATCAATTGAAACTCATTCCCTCATTCCCTCAGGTTTCAAACCTAATATGCAATCACGTATGTAGCATATAAAAGATAAGCATATAAAGAAGCAAACGTGCAAAGGAATAATATCAACAACACACAGAGATCAAACACATCCATGGATTTGAATCGAAGCTTTTCCTATTAATTCAATATCTGTACATGGAATTTCTTCACAAGCTCTCTGCTCTGATCCTCCTTGCTTCTATCCTAATGCTGAATAATAATCTCAATTATACAAGGAGGGTGCCTATATTCGTTTTCCCTCCTGGAAGTAAAAACTGTCTAATCTACAGCTAATTTCTATCTAACAACATTAAAACCATTAAATGCCTGCTTATCTACATTACATTACAAGTGCGCTCAGCTTTGAATGCCTTTAGTAAAACGGCGGCGCAACAATACCAAGGTAGAATTCAAAATTTGAGGTTTGCTGGCTTGTCTAGCTGTCTTTTCTTTCTCCTTGCGTTGGTTCATATGATGAATTGCGGATGCTCCTGCATCATGAGACTAAAGTAAAATTTGATGAAAATGCTAGTCTCTTGTTAAGGAAGGTTTGCAGGTATGTGATCATATACACCAGGTCTATTACAGAGTTACAAATAAGATTTGGATGATGAAATTGATGAGGGATTTTGGTTGAGGTATGTTACAGATAGAGGTTGCACAACAGTGAGGTTTTGGCACATGGTTTGATGTAATGGTTTATGGTATTTGGTTATGGATAGTGTGATGTATTTTTAGAGAAATTCTGATGGTTATATTGGTATATGTATTGGTATATGGTTGAGGTACATGTTGGGTACATGGTTGAGACAAGTAGTTGATGAGTTGGCACATACATGAGGTGTATAGTTGATGATGTTGGTACATCTTGATGAGTCATAGTTTATGTGTATTTGATTCATGATTGGTACATATTTGGTGCATGGTTGATGCACTCATTGATGGTACAGGTTGAGGTTCAGGTTGGTGCATCATAGATGCACTTGTTTATGGTACATGTTGATTACAAGTTGTTTGGTACAGGTTGGTGCATGGTTGATGCATTTTTTTATGGTACAGGATGATTACAGGTTGATTGGTATAGGTTTAAAACAATATATCTGACAGTGATAGTGTGACAGTGGTTCCATAATTATACTTGTATTTCAAGGTGGTTGGATGGGGCAAGTACAGGTGGTTGTATCCACCTTCCGGTTGTATACAGAGAACATAGGGGGTTGTAGCCTCCTTCTGGTTGTAGCCAGATAATTGGGGAGTTGTATTTTCCCTCGGGTTGTATCCTAAGAAACTAGGGGTTGGAGCCTCCTTCCAGTTGTAGCCGGAAAACAAAGGAAGTTGGTGCTTCCAATGAATGTAATTCTTAAATACATATAAGAAAAAACATTCTGTGGTTTTCTCCCACTTTGGGTTTCCACATAAAACACTGGTGTATTGTGTATGTGTATGATTGTTCATTTGTTCATTGTTTATTTACACTGCAACTATTGGATGATAATGCTACATTGATATAACACTTTCATTTTGTGGTTAAAAATGATTGACTTGCTCTATTATTGATTCACCCCCCTTCTCAGTAATCCAACAATTGGTATCAGAGCCGGTTCCTTCAGGAAACAGTTTAACCACTAGAAGGAGATCATGGATTATTCTGAGAATGGAGTACCACTGTTGAATGGTCAGAATGGTTTAAATTATGATATGTGGAGCAGAAGGACGAAAGAATTTTTACATGAACATGGAAATTATATTTGGATATCAGTCGTTATAGGATATGATAGTTCAAAAATGGAAAAGACTGTGTTGATGGGTCTTAAATCCCTTGACTCAACAGTAGGAACCAAACTCACCAACGAGGCCCGATTAGACTTTGAAGCGTTTAAAATGGAATGGTTCTCCAGATATTTCGATTCGGCCAAGGTATCGATGGGCTTTGTTTTTTCTAGCGAAGGTTCTTCCTTCGGTTAGGATTGTTTTCTTTTCTGTATTTTCTCTTGGGGTGGGGATGATATGAGAGGTGCAAGCCAGTATAAACCAACTTGACAAATAACAGGATAAAAATTGAACTACTGAGAAGAAGTCAAGCTAAGGATAACCCGCTGCTCAAACATGCAGACAACAAATCTATACCGCAGGCCTAGTAATAATACATTAACCATGCGAGCATCCAATCATCGCCTGAGATTACTGACTACCAGAAATAAAAAAACATATGAAACCAAATACATGGTAAGAAAAATAATTCATCTACCACTATCGTTCGTCTCATAATTTGCACAACAGTTCATCATCTTCATCTTTAAAGAAAAGAACAACAAAGCAATTGTACCAGATAACTTGACAATATATTCGATGGCCATTACTTGTTACATATGCTCATAAGACTGAATAGGAAATAATTCTTCTTCAAGATCAATCAAGCATGCATTTGATAAAGATAACTTCGTCTTTGGTCCAGAAGGACTTCTAAATTCATAGTAGCTTCAAAATAATTCTCAACACCTAGAAATAAAAAATAGTTCTTACAACAAACCATCGACCTTTAGACCATCGATCGATGTTCCTATTTATAATATAAAGTCTTAACAATAATTAACAACAAAATACAATTTGAGCTAATCACAAAATCGCCACATGGCATTATCTCATAGCAGTTTCTTGCTGAGTCCTCCCGGGATATTTCTTTGAAAGGATGACTCCTTTCGTATTCAGACCAATTAATGAATAGTTCTTCACAAGTCTGGGCCCACGGGAATCTGTGTTGTTCCATTGGGGCCGCATATATCCCTCTGATTTCCGTTGCATGCACTCGATATTTTACCAAGGTGGAATTCAGCTGTTGCAACATGGTTTTATCTCTAATTGGGTGTTTTGTGAATTGTTGCACTTGTCCTAGCCTCGCATTGGCTACCTTTGCGCATTCTTCGGTCCATAGGGAGTCTTGTTCAACATACATCTTGAGCACATCTCTTATGTCGATAAACTCACTAGGGGTGTTGAACTCGAGGAGCTTGATATTTTTCATTACTTTATTAATTTTATCCCAGTGCTTCTGGCACTTGGCATATTGTTCTTGGATCTCCCAATGTGGGTCTCGGGACATCTTAGCCCAATATTCTGTGGATCTCTTTATGCGGTCGAGGCTACTTTTGCCTAACAACTGAATGCCATGTTCTTCCTTTTCTCGAACCTGCTGGACCGCCTCAATGTATTCGAGTCTTTCCACCACTTGCTACTCTCTTTCATGCCATCGTTCCATCTCCTTGCATGCTGTGGGGGCCATGAGAGTGTCCTCCTAGAATTCAATTATATTTTCAGTTAACAGTTTTCTTTCTTTCTTGTACTCGTTGTAAACTCCTGAAAATTCACTCTTCAAATATGTCACAGTCTGTGTGGCACCTTTTTAATAATCAACAAGATGGCGCAAGTGTTCCAATTCCTTCAGACTATCAGCTATTTCTCTTTCATCTCTCCTGGCCCTATCTTAGGCAGCATCAGAGAGGGATCTTCCCATGCCTATCAGTTCATACGTGCGAGCATATGCTGTGTTGATCAAGTTTTCCTCTGTGGTAACCAAAATGGAACGGTCGTGCTTCTGATAAAACTCCACAACAAAATCCATGTTCAAACATTCATCTAGCTCCCTGAGCTTGTAATAATTTTGGACTTCTACTGGGAGGAAAACCCCGGTGATTTGACCATTATCATCATTAATTACACACTTATGTGCATCAGTGTGATCAATGAGCCATTTCAAAAGTTCAATGCAAGGGAATACCGGAGTCCTGCTCACCACCATGTGTAGGTAAGCCTTGCGGATGTTGACGAAGACTTCACCATCCAGCTTCCTTGTGTCAGGATCGCTATGCGAGGCATATTCGGGGAATTCTTTGTGCTTGATTTTCTTGAACAGGTCTTCCCATCGCGGGAATGTTGTCTTGGTCCCAATGTTCACCTTTGTGTCCCCAAACGCTGGGGGCTGAGCGAAGGTTTCTTTGGTGATCATCTTGATGATGGGCGCTGGCTTGGAAGTGAATTCCAATTTTCTTGCAACGGTCGGGGAGGAGCCCTCTCCTACTTCTGATTCTTGCAGCTTTGGTACTCTAGGAGATTTCCTAGTGGTAGGTTTCTTCAGAGGCATCATTCCTGCAACCAAAGACGCTCAATTAGGGCCGGTACATAGAGTAATATTAGATCCTAATTTACATGTGAGGTGGAAACAACAAAACCAGACTGGTACATACCTGTGTGCTTGCTAAACTCTGTTGCCTAATACTCACTATACCTTGGGAGCCTTCTTCGGGTCATTCGTCTCGCTCCTTTGGATATTTCAGACTTCTTTTGCATGCAGAATGCTCTGTCTCATAATAATTCAGGGTAATATAACTAGAGAGAACTTACCAATTGCATCAAGATGTTAATACAAGCAATGGGACGAAATTTAAAACTACTTACTGCCAATTCTCTGTAATCAATTTTACGTAGGTTGATGGCAGAGGCGTAGAGGGAGACACATTGTATCTACAGGTTAAAACGATCATTTTGATTTGCACAGGAATTAGAAACTAATGCGTGATCTTGGAATTAATCAATCAATTAAATGCATCATATCTAGCGTATCTTAGAGCTAAAACGTCTGAATGGGGAAGTTGGGGATCGGCACAGAGCTATGAGATTTTTCATTGATACCTTTTTTTTTTTACAAAAAGAAAACCGCTGATGTCGATTACTTTTGTTGGAGGGTTCTGGTGTGACACATGGTGGATAAAGGATGGTGACCTGACTCATGAGTGCCAACAGAGGTGGAAACCTTCTTTCAGTTACGTGCTCCCTAACCAAACCTAGGAATCACCGATGCCGATTAGACATCAAGGGTTAGTAACTGGGGATGAACTTATCGCATTATTTTCCTTGGGAGACCTTCTTGGAAATTCTCCGATGCTGAAATGTTTTTATGGGATTGGTGGCCTAAAAATGTTTTATGCTCCTTACGGGTTTAGCTACTCATAAGTCGTCGATGCCGGAATGTTTTTACGGGATCGATCGTTGGCGATTCCTTCCTTTCCCTGCAAACGACTACTTCCTTTCATGTTTCGCCGATGCTGAATGAGATCGATCATCGAAAAAATTCTTGTGCAATGCTTATCATGAAAGAACAACTCCCATTTTACCGACATCGACAAAAATTGGCGATTGGCATCCTTTGTTTTCTAGGATGATTTTCTTTCATCTCTGATTCTTCCGGGTGCCGAATTTTGGACGCGTTGGGTGAAAATATTTAGTGATTGATTCTTTAATCAAATGCTAATCCCTTTAAGTTATGATGGATTTGACATGTTTAGGGAATATTCTAAAGAATCAAGGAGAATTTGCAGAAAACAATGATAAGCGAAAGCAACATTGTTCTGAATTAGACAATATGTGTTACCCAAAAAGTAAAATTTGGTAGAGACTTTTTAGGGTGTGTTGAGAGCTCAACAAATGGAGATTTACTGGGCAAAAGAGGAATCTCTATTCTTCCTTCAATTCAAATAACCTAGACTCATGTCCTCCCCTTTTTTGTTTATATTTAATTATTATTATTATTATTATTTATTTATTTTTATTTATTGGAAATATTGTTTTAGGGCCTGACCATTTACTGGGAGGGTTTCAGGTTCTCCCCTCAAATTTTGCAATTGATAAGTGCCTGCCCCTATCTTTTCAGCGACCTAGAAAGGTCCAAGCCACAGGTTCTTAAACTTAGACTGTTTCCCTTTTGGTTCATTCGCCTTGTCCCATTTTAGTACCAAGTCTCCTACCTCAAAACTCTTTTCTTTGGCCTTATGCTTATCGAACCATCATTTCACTATCTGTTGGTGAGATAGGAATTTTGACTTAGCCTTCTCTCTCTCTTCTTCTAGCATGAGTAGAGTATTGATTTTTTTTTCATGGCCGATGAGGGTTCCTCGTTCGAATCCTGGGTCAATTGAAGAGATGGTAGACAGAGCCCGTTTGGGAGGATGGCTTCTTGCCCGTAGACCAGAAAGTACGGGGAGTTTCCTATGGCTTATTTGGGTGTGACCCTATTGGCCCATAGGGCATTATGAAGTTGATTATTCCAATTCTTTGGTTATCTGTAACTTTCTTCTTTAATATCCTTACCAGATTTTTGTTAGTCGACTTCGCCACACCGTTTTCCTAAGGGTAATAATTTGCAGAGTACTTGATTATGATTCCTTTGTCCAGAGAAAACTCTGTCAATATTATAGAGGATAATTAAGCTGCATTATTGAATACCAGAACAGAGGGGAGACCAAACCTTGTGATTAGCTGTTGTTCTATGAATTGGATCACTACCTTCTCATTTACATGAGTCAGAGGGATGGCCTCCGCCCATTTTATGAAATAGTCAGTGGCAGTAAGAATGTACTTGTGAAGTTTAGAAGAGTTGGGCATAATTTCTTCTATGATATCTAACCCCCACTGCTCAAAGGGCCTCGAAACATTCACAGGTTGAAGTGGGACTGCTGCCCTTTTCTCCTTTCCAATGATTATTTGACAAGTCTTACAATTTCTAGCATAAGTATGCACATCTTTGAACAAGGTGGGCCAGTAATAGTCGGCTCTCAGAATCTTATGAGCGGTGGTGTTTCCAGAAAAATGTCCTCTGGCGAGGCCATCATGAAGTTCCTTTAGAACCTTATCGGTGTCTTCACATCTGAGGCACCTCAACAATACCTCGTCATAGTTGATCTGGAAAAGCATCGAATTTATAAGACAATATTGTGCATATTTTAATCTGAGGGCTCTTCTCTCTCTGGGGTTGAGGTTCTCGGGACAAGTTCCGTGATGTAGTAGGTAAGCCAAGTCTTTGTACCAGGAATCTCATCCTGGGGAGATGTATGCTACTTCTCCACACCATAGAGCTATTTCATCCTCCTACCCGAAGTCTTCATTTACTTGATCTTGGGCTTCGGCTGAGAGCTTGCACAGACCTTGTCCTTTTACCAGCTTGGTAGGTTTTATGTCTAGATCAAATTCTTGGACTACTACCATATAGTTCCCTCTTCTTTCTCCCATTTCTTTTTGGGTGAACAGAGATCGGACTGGAGGGTGTGGTACAATCACCTTAGTGTGATTCTTGAGGATGTAAGACCTGAAATGCTTTACTTCCTTATAGACTACATAGACCTGCTTGTCTATGGAAGGATAGTTGAGCTCAACTCCTTGAAGATTAGTGCTCATAAATGATATTGGGGCTTCATTGCCGTCATCATCCCTCTGAGTTAAAACCGCAACTAGCGATTGGTCGGAAGCGAAAGTATATAGATTAAAGTCTCTATTGAAATTGGGACTTCGCAACACCGGAGCTCGGGATATGGAAGCTTTGATGTTGTTGAAAGAATTTTTTTTTTCATCATCCCAGTTAAATTTGACATCTTTGTGAATCATCTTTTGTAAGGGTTTGATAATTTCGGCAAAGTTGGGAGTGAACTTCCTCACGAAATTGATTTTCCCAAAGAAAGACTGCGTGGCCTTCTTGTTATGAGGTAACAGAAGCTATGCTATGGCCTTAATCCTTTCGAGGTCTATGTGAATCCCTGCTTGAGATATAATATGACCTAACATCTTCTCTTCTTCAACCTCGAAGATAGTTTTCTTAGGATTTAACGATATACCGTATTTCCTGCATCTTTCAAAAATTTGAGTTAAGTGCTAGATGTGCTCCTCCCTATTCTTCAAATACACCATCACATCATCTAAATATACTAATACACACTTGTTTGTAAGCCCCCAAAATTCCACGTCCATGGCCCTTTGGAAGGTTGCTCCTGCGTTAATTAAGCCGAAAGGCATGCGTTTATAAGTGAAGGTTCCCCATTTGGTTTGGAAGGTAGTTTTCAATTGGTCTTCCTCCGAAACCAACACATGATTGTATCCTAAGAAACCATCAAGAAAAGAAAAAATATCTGAGCCCGAAACGGTCTACAGGAGTTGTTCCATCGACGGGATAGGATAATTTTCCTTCTATGAAGCTTTATTGAGGTTCCAAAAGTCTATGCACAATCAGATTTCTCCTGATTTTTTCCTCAATGGAATGAGATTTGCTACCCAGGCAGAGTTCCTAACGTGGAAAATTATCTGCGCATCCAGGAGTTTCCTTAATTCCTGATACATGAGGGGTTCTAATGAAGGGCGATATTTCCTAAGCTTCTGTTGGAAAGGCTTGACTTCAGGTTTTAGCGGGATGGTGTGTTGAATAATACGAGCATCATATGTTTTCAACTCCTTATAGGACCATGTGAAAACATCCTGGTATTGTCTAAACAGCTTGAGGTAGGCCTTTCCTTCTTTCTTATATATATTTTTGCCGAGGTTTACATTCCTTGGGTTCTCTGGGGTCCCAAGATTCATAGTTTCATGGAGGGGACAAGAGCTTCCAGTATTTGCGCTTTTAGGACCTTTGAATCGTTCCTTTAGATCAAACAGATCTTCTAGATTAGATACCCCTTTTGGGATCATATGGGCCTTTGATCTATCTGTATGCCAGCATTCCATAGGACCTGAGTGCTCTTGGAACTCTTCATCATCAATAGTGAGATTTTTGAAATTGTCCTGATTGGTCAAAAAACTTATGATCTATTCATCCCCTTCGAAGACTTTCCAATTAGAAATGTTATTAGGTACCGATGGCTTGTAGAGCAGTTCTACCATGAATCGGGAGGCTTCATAATATTCTAATGGTGATAGTCTATAAGCAGTTGTGGATAGGGAATCGAAAAGGGTATTCTTTTCCCTGGGGATTGCGGTAATATTGAAAGCTTCAAAGCATTCTATTAACCTATGCACCTCCTGCTGGTAATTATTGAGGTGGGGTGAATTGCAATGTATTGTATTTCTTACTTGCCTAACAATGATCTCAGAATCCTCGAATAGCTTTAGTACCTTGACATCCAGATCTATGGCTTTCTTTAACCCTTGTACCAGAGATTCATACTCGATAGTGTTATTGGTACACTCGAATTCTAACCTACAAGACAAAAAATGACGCCTACCCCTTGGATCAATTAGAATGCACCCTACTCCTGATCCTTCTAATATGTGAATTACAATCATTCCTTCCTTCACCATTGTTAATGTTATGTTGTCCACCCTTTCCTTCCACCCGACCTAGCACGGGGTTTTGACAAAAAAGAGAATCTTCTGTCGGCATCGGCGATTTCTCCTGTAAAGGAAACTCGGAGTTTTGGGTAAGCAGAACATTGGATATGAAGGGAGGGAAGTTCCTGAAGTAGGAGTCACAATAATAATTACCCAATATGGGGAAATCAGTAGAGGTTGGTTCGTTCGGGGCTTCCATATTAGTGATCGTATGCTTCAGATATCTCTCCCTATCAATTCAGATCATGTTCTTGTATCCTTTCAGTGGTAGCCAAAGGTGTGCCCAGTCAATACTAAAGTATCCATTTAGTTTTTCGGACCAATCTCGGCTCAATAATAGCCCATATGCCTTAGGGATATATACTACAATGATATCAATCACCTGCACGAAACTAGGATGTGTCACTATCCTGATCATCACATCTTTGAGTTCCCCCATAACCTTGACCTGGGTTCTGTCTAGTTGTATAACATGCTTATCTCTTTTGAGAGGACAACACCTAGTTTATTACAAACGGCCAAGGGCATGACATTAGAAGATGCTTCGGAATCTACCAAAAAGTTGTGAATATTCCTATTGAAGACTTCGAACGTTAAAAGGAAAGGAGGCATGAAAGGTCTCTCCTTCCTGTCTTCTGAGCAGGTGTTTATAATTGGTTTTCTTGCCAAATATGTAGGGGGGAGAGTCTTCTCTTGACCATCACCGATAGTCCGGGTTTTTACCGAACTTAGAGCTTGCTGAGGGATTCTACATATGTCCATAACTGATATATTAGTTTTCAGCTTCTTCAAATATTTGACTACGTTATAATCTAGCTTAGGAGATTCCTGCGTATGGATTCTTAGAGGTTTTTTACCGAGGGCAATAGGCATTTTTGGGCGGTCAAGGGTTGACTTATTTTGAGAGGCCCGGGAGGCGTCGACATCTTTTGGGTCGGGTTGACCCTTATTACATGTCTGTACCACTGCTATCTCTGTGGGTGGTGCCTGAGGTTTAAACAGATCATCCGAAAATGCGATCACATCGGGATCCCATATCAGCATGGTTGTGTCTTGTGGTGGGTCAACCTCTTCCTAATCAGAAATATTAAAGGTCGAACTATTGGGTGGTTCGGTCAAAGAGAATTTGCCCAAAAAATGATTGGCCATTAAATTCATGGTGTGGACCCATTGAGGATATTCCCTTTCTGAGTGGTTCTCCTGGTGGTAAGTACAGAAAGAAACAGACGTGACATTCCCTAAGTCAATGTTTAGGTTGGATGGGGGAGGTTCAATTGCTTTGAAAGGTTGGTTTCTTTTAAAGAAAGGATTATAGGGTCTTTGGCCTTGGTTTCCCTCACCTGCATTTCTTTTCATATCTATAATCTCATTTGATAGTTTCTTGACCATGCATTGCAAGTCTTCTATATCTCCATTACCCTTATTGGGAGTTGGTTCAGCTGGCTTCCCCAACGGTATAGTCAAGAGGAGTCCTCTCATGGGAGGGGCCTGGATTTCTTTTCTCACTAGAGATACCTGGCCTTCTTTACACCCTTTCATCTGGAACTCTATCGTCTTGGCCTCTTCGAAATTTTCCGCGAGGGTTTGCTTAATGGCTCTTTTAACGAACATGGAAATAGAGGTCGGAAGAGCGTTAGCATAGACCTCGATTTGCAACTCTTGAGCCGGTTTCGCTGTGGGCTGAAACTTGTTTAGGATAGTCATGAATCTTTGACCCTTTTCTTTGGGGTCATGGTGGCTACGAATAATTTGTCCATAAGGACTCCCATGGTAGTTTCTTTGACAAATTTGTCTAGGAAATCCTTTTATAACTTAGTCCAACTGGTTATGGATCCTACTGGTAAGTTAAAATACCAAGTGGAAGTCGAGTTCTCAAACATGTAGGGGAAAAGTCTGCATACCACATCTTCATGTTGAACGTTCATAAGCCTGATCGCGAGTATGAACTTCTTGATATGATCTTTGGGAAATCCTGAGGTTTCAGTATCATACTTGGGGAGTAACTTTTCCAGGTGTCGAGGGAGATTGTGTACTTGTCCAGGGACGGCCACGACGTCCCTGGCCAACCAAGATTGGTTGTCTTGAAGTGGAACTTCTCTTTGCTCCTCACGACCATTGTTCTCTTCCATATCTTCGGAGTTGGAGTTAGGCTCTTCCTCTTCCAAAAGATCGTTAGGTTCGGAGATGTCGTCAGCTGGCGTCTCGGGTATGAGGTCAAGAGGTTCTTGGATTTCAGCGATCACAAAATCTATTAAGTCTTCGACGGAGTGTACGAAAAATTCGTCAGGAGTGTTGACTACTAGTCTTCTTTGTTGTTTTCTTCGAGGGAGGATGGGGGTGAAGGGCAACGCACCGATTTGTTGGGCGTAGGCTCTGGTAATCCTTCTAAATTGATTCACTTCCTCATGAGGGAGGACATAAGGTATTACAGGGTGAAGATATCCTTCCTCAGAGTGGGGTGAGTTATCTGCTTCAGGAGTACTCGGTAAAGGTTGGTTGTTTGTTGGATGACTAGCCATGCATGTGGGCCGTTACGAATCTATAGGCTATTTGAAATATCATATAACTTACATATTCAACCATTCATTCTCAGGCCCTCCTTCTGGCGTCAATTTTGTTGATGGGTCTTAAATCCCTTGACTCCACAGCAGGAACCAAACCCGCCACTGAGGCCCAATTAGGATCTGCAGCATTTGAAATGGAATGGTTCTCCAGATATTTCGATTCGGCCAAGGTATCGATGGGCTTTGTGTTTTCTGGCGAAGGCTCTTCCTTCAGTTAGGAATGTTTTCTTTTTTGTATTTTCTCTTGGGGTGGGGCTGATATGAGATGTGAAAGCCAGTATAAACCAACTTGACAAATAATAAGATAAAGTTTGAACTACTGAGAAGAGGTCGAGCTAAGGATAACCCGCTACTCAAACATGCAGACGACAATTCTATACCACAGGCCTAGTAATAATACATTAACCATGCGAGCATCCAATCATCGCCTGAGATTACTGACTACCAGAAAGAAAAACACATATGAAACCATATAAATGGTAAATAAAATAATTCATCTACCACTATCGTTCGTCTCATAATTCGCACAACAGTTCATCATCTTCATCCTTAAAGAAAACAACAACAAAGCAATTGTCCCAGATAACTTGACAATATATTCGATGGCTCTTACTTGTTACATCTGCTCATAAGACTGAATAGGAAATAATTCTTCTTCAAGCTCAATCACGCATGCATTTGATAAAGATAACTTTGTCTTTGGTCCAGAAGGACTTCTAAATTCATAGCAGCTTCAAAATAATTCTCAACACCCAGAAAGAAAAAATAGTTCTTACAACAAACCGTTGACCTTTAGACCATCGGTCGATGTTCCTATTTATAATTTAAAGTCTTAACAGTAATTAATGGAAAAATACAATTTTAGCTAATCAAAAATCGCCACATGGCATTATCTCATAACAGTTTCTTGCTCAGTCCTTCCAGGATATTTCTTTGAAAGGATGACTCCTTTCGTATTCATACCAATTAATGAACAGTTCCTCACAATTCTGGGCCCACGTGAATCTGTGTTGTTCCATTAGGGCTGCATATATCCCTCTGATGTCCGCTGCATGCGCTCGGTATTTTACGAAGGTGGAATTCAACTGTTGCAACATGGTTTTAGCTCTGATCGGGTGTTCTGTGAATTGTTGCACCTTTCCTGGACTTGCATCGGCTACCTTTGCGCATTATTCAGTCCATAGGGAGTCTTGTTCGGCATACATCTTGAGCACGTCTCTTATGTCGATAAACTCATTGGGGGTGCCGAACTTGGGGAGCTTAATATCTTTCATTACTTTATTAATTTTATCCCAGTGCTTCTGGCACTTGGCATATTGTTCTTGGATCTCCCGATGTGGGTCCTGGGACATCTTAGCCCAGTATTCTGCGGATCTCTTTATGCGGTCGAGGCTACTTTTTCCTAATAGCCGAATGCCATGTTCTTCCTTTTCTCGACCCCGCTAGACTACCTCAATGTATTCGAGTCTTTCCACTGCTTCCTGTGCTCTTTCATGCCATCGTTCCATCTCCTTACATGCTGCGAGAGCCATGAGAGTGTCCTCCTGGAATTCAATTATATTTTTGGTTAACAGTATTCTTTCTTTCTTGTACTCGTTGTAAACTCCTGAAAATTCACTCTTCAAATATGTCGCAGTCTGTGTGGCACCTTTGTAATACTCAACAAGATGGCGCAAGTGTTCCAGTTCATTTAGAGTATCAGCTAGTTCTCTTTCATCTCTCCTGGCCCTATCCTGGGCAGCATCAGAGAGGGCTCTTCCGACGCCTATCAGTTCAGATGTGCGAGCATCTACTATGTTGATCAAGTTTTCCTCTGTGGTAACCAAAATGGAACGATCCACAATAATATTTCTCTTCTTAGTAGTCCTTTGCATGATGGCCTTCCTCTTTTGATCATAGGAGATTGCATAGATGTCCGCTACCTCGTCTACCGGCACTGGTATCTATTGGTCGCCCCATGTGATTGTGTTTCCCAGGCTACCGATGGTATATATTTGTTCAAGATCAGACTCTTGAACCTCCTTTTTTTTCTCCGAAGGCCTGACCTCTTCCCATTTTTTATCGGGGACCTGAGTATCAAGTGGAATAGATGTGTCGGGGGTGAGCTCAATACATGCTTGTATTCTAGCCATGGCATCGCCGACGTCCTTCTACGGGGATCTTTCTTTTGACTCGTCCAATTCTGAATTGTCTTTGGGACTACCTGCCCGGGTCTCCGTCGCATCGGGCATTTATGTGTCTAGGTCGCTTTCATCTCCTTTTCCTTCTCGTGTGTCCTCTTTACTCTAAACCTCGGGAACAAGAGGTGTTTTTTCCTCGGCTCTCGTTTCTTATTCTACATGCACAGGGTTTTTCTGAGATGCCTTCAGACTCTCATCATCACTGTATATATCTATGAACTCGGCCAGAGGGTTAGGCACACTAGCTTCGACCGTCACCTGGCCCATATTTGATTGAATCATCACGCCTGTCGGTGAATCGGCTGGCAGCAATGTGGATTCAGGGTCATATGACCCGTTGATGTTACCGTGGTCTGTGAGCTCGGAGTCGCCTACACCTACTAGGTTCTCTTCTGGGTTACTGGTCGGAACGCTTGTTAAGAGGGTTGGATCATTCGACGCCAGATCTATCATTTTTTGAGCATGTTGGAGAAATAGTGTCCCTCTTTCCCTTGCACTTGGAGTTATGATAAAATTCCAGTTCTTTACAGGGGATTCCTGGGGAGCTTTCGTTGTTTTGGTTGTTTCGAATGTTACCCTTTCTTCCCTGGTCCTAAGAATTTCTTGTGTTGTTTTCTCTAAGGACGTCTCTTGCTCTTCCCAGCTCATGTCCTTGAACTTCGTTACTCTAGGGTCATCCATTCTTGCCACCACCTCATCCCAGTCTTGAGAATTTTTAGTGAAAATTTCATCCTCAAACCGGTCGTGGGCATAAGGCCAATAGGATGATACTTGTGATGCATGTTTCAAGACCAGACCTTTGGGGTCGTGCTTGCGAAAATGTCTTTTCTAGAATGGAAATTCCAATTGACTCAATCCCTCTTGCTTGGCCTGCACAGTGTCTTTAACCTGGTAGAAGATGATATGGAACCTATAGGGTATGAATGCTTGCTTCTTATCCTTCACCAAAGTGGTGTTGTAGCCCTGCAAGATAGTTTGGTAGCATATTTCCTCTAGTACTAGTTGGTCGGGGACATATATAGGTAGCAAATGTCATGCTCTTGTGGCGCCAAAAACCCTAATGTAGGTTTCACGCTCATCCAGGTACTAGTGACCGACTTTTGATATAACCTTTTTGGCCGCATCAAACAGCCTTGGGCACTCTTTCTTGAATAGTAAAAAATTAATAGGTGCGATAAATTGGTCGCAAATGAGAGAGTAGGATCTTTTATACCTATTCTCCCACAAGATGTCGAAGTATTCATGGACTAGGAGCTTAGAAGCGTGCTAGCTCAGGTTCATCCCGACGAAGGCATTTCTTGCACAGACGACGTCCAATAGATAAGATGCCATGTAGAAGGCAGGGGTTTCTCCTTCCTTCGGCTGCTGAGCCTGTAGAATGCAGGTGCTAAGCTGTTTGGAGATGATAACACCCCAGTTGAAGCTTGTTCCAGATATGGAGACAGTATAAGCCAAAGGAATCCATGCCTCCGAAAACCTGGAACAATCTTTCTCTCCATGCAACCGGCAAAGGAGAGCCATTAGATAGATATAAGGTTGTCTGAGGTTGGTCGACGGGCACTAGCCAGAGTTTCGGTTGGTGAATTTTTTGTCTTCTCTCCACCAGGATGCAATGATTTTGCTGGTGTCGTGCTTCTGATAAAACTCCACAACAAAATATGTGTTCAAAAGTTCATCTAGCTCCCTGAGCTTGTAATACTTTAGGACTTCTACTGGGAGGAAAACCCCGACGATTTGACCATTATCATCATTAATTACACACTTATGTGCATTAGTGTGATCAATGAGCCATTTCAAAAGTTCAATGAAAGGGAATACTGGAGTCCTTCTCACCACCATGTGTAGGTAATCCTTGTAGATGTTGACGAAGACTTCATCATCTAGCTTCCTTGTGTCAGGATCGCTATGCAGGGCGTATTCGTGGAATTATTCGTGCTTGATTTTATTGAACAGGTCTTCCCATCGCGGGAATGTTGTCTTGGCCCCAATGTTCACCTCTGTGTCCGCAAAGGCCGGGGGCTGAGTGAAGGCTTCTTTGGTGATCATCTTGATGATGGGCATTGGCTTGGAAGTGAATTTCAATTTTCTTGCAACGGTCGGGGAGGAGCCCTCTCCTACTTCTGATTTTTGCAGCTTTGGTACTCTAGGATATTTCCTAGTGGCAGGTTTCTTCAGAGGCATCATTCCTGCAACCAAAGACGCTCAATTAGGGCCAGTACATAGAGTAATATTAGATCCTAATTTACATGTGAGGTGGAAACAACAAAACCAGACTAGTACATACCTATGTGCTTGCTAAAATTTGTTTCTTAATACTCACTATACCTTGGGAGCCTTCTCCGGGTCGTTCATCTCACTCCTGTGGATATTCCGAACTTCTTTTGCATGTAAAATGCTTTGGCTCATAATAATTTAGGGTAATATAACGAGAGAGAACTTACCAATCACATCAAGCTGTTAATACAAGCAATGGGACGAAATTTAAAACTACTTACCGCCAATTCTCTGTAATAAATTTTACGTAGGTTGATGGCAGAGGCGCGGAGGGAGATACATTGTATCTACAGGTTAAAACGGTCATTTTGATTTGCGCACGAATTAGAAACTAATGCACGATATTGGAATTAATCAATCAATTAAATGCATCGTATCTAGCATATCTTAGATTTAAAATGTCCCATCGTGTCATTTTCCAAATGGGGAAGTCGGGGATCGGCGCAGAGCTACGAAATGTTTCATTGATACTTTTTGTTTTTTTACAAAAATAAAGCCGCCAACGTCGATTACTTTCGTCGGAGGGTTCTGGAGTGACACATGGCGGATAAAGGCTGGTGACCTGACTCATGAGTGCCAACATAGGTGGCAACCTTCTTTCAGTTACGCGCTCCCTTACCAAACCTAGGAATCACCAATGACAATTAGACATTAGGGGTTAGTAACCGGGGATGAACTTATCGCATTATTTTTCTTGGGCAAGCTTCTTTGAAATTTGTCGATGCCGAAATGTTTTTATGGGATTGGTGGCCTGAAAACATTTTACGCTCCTTACGGGTTTAGCTACTCATAAGTCTGATGAGTGAGATTGTTGTGGTTGGGATTTTCGATTTTGATCGGAAAAGCCACAGTGTTGTCAATAGATTGTCAACGTTTTGGATCCAGATCAGGATCCATCTTCAGGACAAAGAGCTTGGGTTTAAGAGAAAGGGAAGAGCTGGTATAAATACTGGAAGTGGGAAAGTTTCTTAGTGTTGTCTAAGTAGAATTATTTAATAAATTTAATTATTTTATAAGATATTTCTAGGGTTTATTAAATTTTTGTTTATTAAAGGTTATAATAGTTTATTAATAATTTTAGGGTTTCTTATTTATATTTAATCATTTAATGTTCTAGGGTTTAGTTAATAGGTAAAAGGTGGATTCTTAAATTTTTATTTTAGGGTTAGGTTAATATAATATGAGGTTAAGGTATAAATGAATTAAATGTTTGTTTTGGGTTTAATAATAGGGTTTCTTTTATTATAAGGTAAATAATGGGTTCTTATTAGTTTAATGTTGTGTACTAATGTCTTCATTAAGAATAATAGGTTCTAGGGTTAGGTTATAGGTATCAAGTAATTTATAAGATTAGGGTTTTTCTTCTTTTTTGTTAATTTATATTCTAAGTGTTTTATTACTACAGGGTTAATTAATATTAATCAATTAGGTTCTTAGGTTTTATAAGAGGTTATTAGGTTGTCTTAAAATTAAATGGGAGGGGTTTTCTTATGAATAATTTGATTTATAATAAGAAACGAAAATTACCAAAGTTTATTGTTGTTTTTTGTGGAACAGGGGGAGCCAGTTTTCGCTCAGTTCTAACCCACTGTCTCTGTTAAGGTTACTAGGATGTTTATGGATTTCAATGGCTTCTCTAATATGACGTTTGAAGAGGTGATTCTCTTTGGCGAGGATTTTGGTGTCTAGTTTTGATGGAGTGTTCAGCTAGGGTGGAGGTGCGGATGTGTTCGTTCTTGATGTCAGCTCCGTGTTCTTTTATCCTAACTTGGAAGGAGCGATCGGTTTCACCAATGTAGCATTTACTGCATGAGCACTCTATTTTGTAGATTCCTTTGCCATTGTGAGGGTTAAGTTTGTCTTTAACGGATCTCATACTCTGTTTGATGGTTATAAGGGGTTTGAAGGAGGTTTTAATCTCTTTTTTACTGAGTACTCTTGTAATTCTATCGGTCACTCCTTGGATGTACGGAAGGTAGGCACTTCTATTCGGGTTTTGTTCTTTAGGGGCAATGTGATTATTGCGGGTTATTTCTAGGGCTTTGTTTATTGCGTTCTTAATGTATTTTTGTTTATACCCTATGTTCCTAACAGTCTTGGTAAGGTTATCTGTTTCCTTATCTAGGTGTGTTTCATCAGAGATTCTTATGGCTCTAGTTGCTAAGGTTTTTAAGACCCCTAGTTTCTGGTTGGGGTGGTGATGGGAATTGGTGTGGAGATAGTTCTCAGTGTGGGTATTCTTTCTATACACTGCATGTCCAAGATCACCATTACTTTTCCTTTTGATAAGAATTTCTAGGAAGGGGATGCTATCATTCTCTTCGAGTTCCATGGTGAATTTTATATCTTCGGATATGCTGTTTAGGTGTAGAAAGAGTTTCTCTAATTCAACTTTTCCGTGGGGCCAGAGAACATTTGTATCATCAACATACCCTTTCCACCTCGAGGGTTTTAAGGGAAAAGAGTCAAGGGCCTTCTTTTCGAAATTCTCCATGAACAGGTTGGCAACAATGGCGGACAGTTGGGAGCCCATTGCTACGTCACTGGTTTGTTCATAGAACTCTCCTTGGTAACTGAAGAAAGTGGAGTGTAAGCAGAATTCAACTAGTTTAGCTGTTTTTGGATCGGTGACTTCTTTAACAATTTGGATAGCTTCATCTAAGGGAATTTTAGTGAAAAGGGATACTACATCAAAACTTATAAGGGTGTCTTGAGGCCCTACCTTTTCATTTTTGATGATATTGATAAAGTCATTGGAATCTTTGATGAAAGAGTCAGTGTGGCCTAGTTTAATGTTGTGTACTAGACATTAGTACACAACATTAAACTAATAAGAACCCATTATTTACCTTATAACAAAAGAAACCCTAATATTAAACCCAAAACAAACATTTAATTCATTTATACCTTAACCTCATATTATATTAACCTAACCCTAAAATAAAAATTTAAGAATCCACTTTTTACCTATTGATTAATTAATATTAATCAATTAGGTTCTTAGGTTTTATAAGAGGTTATAAGGTTGTCTTAGAATTATATGGGAGGGGTTTTCTTATGAATAATTTGATTTATAATAAGAAACAAAAATTACCAAAGTTTATTGTTGTTTTTTGTGGAATAGGGGGAGCCAGTTTTCGCTCAGCTCTAACCCACTGTCTCTGTTAAGCTTACTAGGATGTTTACGGATTTCAATGGCTTCTCTAATACAACGTTTGAAGAGGTGATTCTCTTTGGCGAGGATTTTGGTGTCTTCTAGGCGAACATGGTGTCTAGTTTTGATGGAGTGTTCAACTAGGGAGGAGGTGCGGATGCGTTTTTTCTTGATGTCAACTCCATGTTCTTTTATCCTAACTTGGAAGGAGCGACTGGTTTCACCAAAGTAGCATTTACTGCATGGGCACTCTATTTTGTAGATTCCTTTGCCATTGTGAGGGTTAAGTTTGTCTTTAACAGATCTCATACTCTGTTTGATGGTTACAAGGGGTTTGAAGGAGGTTTTAATCTCTTTTTACTGAGTACTCTTGCAATTCTATCAGTCACTCCTTGGATGTATGGAAGGTAGGCACTTCTATTCGGGTTTTGTTCTTTAGGGGCAATGTGATTATTGCGGGTTATTTCTAGGGCTTTGTTTATTGCATTCTTAATGTATTTTTGTTTATACCCTATGTTCCTAAAATTCTTGGTAAGGTGATTTGTTTCCTTATCTAGGTGTGTTTCATCAGAGATTCTTATGGCTCTAGTGGCTAAGGTTTTTAAGACACCTAGTTTCTGGTTGGGGTGGTGATGGGAATTGGCGTGGATATAGTTCTTAGTGTGGGTCTTCTTTCTATACACCGCATGTCCAAGATCACCATTACTTTTCCTTTTGATAAGAACGTCTAGGAAGGGGATGCTATCATTCTCTTTGAGTTCCATGGTGAATTTTATATCTTCGGATATGTTGTTTAGGTGTAGAAATAATTTTTGTAATTCAACTTTTTTGTGGGGCCAAAGAACCTTTGTATCATCAACATACCTTTTCCACCTCGAGGGTTTTAAGGGAAAAGAGTCCAAGGCCTTCTTTTCAAAATTCTCCATGAATAGGTTGGAAACAATGGGGGACAATGGGGAGCCCATTGCCACGCCGCTAGTTTGTTCATAGAACTCTCCTTGGTAACTGAAGAAAGTGGAGCATAAGTAGACTTCGGCTAGTTTAGCTGTTTCTGGATCGGTGACTTCTTTAACAATTTGGATAGCTTCATCTAAGGGAATTTTAGTGAAAAGGGAGACTACATCAAAACTTATAAGGGTGTCTTGAGGTCCTACCTTTTCATTTTTGATGATATTGATAAAGTCATTGGAATCTTTGATGAAAGAGTCAGTGTGGCCTAGTTTAATGTTGTGTACTAGACATTAGTACACAACATTAAACTAATAAGAACCCATTATTTACCTTATAACAAAAGAAACCCTAATATTAAACCCAAAACAAACATTTAATTCGTTTATACCTTAACCTCATATTATATTAGCCTAATCCTAAAATAAAAATTTAAGAATCCACTTTTTACCTATTAACTAAACCCTAGAACATTAAATGATTAAATATAAATAAGAAACCCTAAAATTATTAATAAACTATTATAACATTTAATAAACAAAAATTTAATAAACCCTAGAAATATCTTATAAAATAATTAAATTTATTAAATAATTCTACTTAGACGACACTAAGAAAATTTCCCACTTCCAGTATTTATAGCAGCTCTTCCCTTTCTCTTAAACCCAGGCTCTTTGTCCTGAAGATGGATCCTGATATGGATCTGAAACGTCGACAATCTATTGACTACACTGTGGCTTTTCCGATCAAAACCGAAAATACTCATAA
The DNA here is from genome assembly GCA_000966675.3 of Picea glauca. Lineage (NCBI taxonomy): Eukaryota > Viridiplantae > Streptophyta > Pinopsida > Pinales > Pinaceae > Picea > Picea glauca. The sequence continues at coordinate 101,681 of JZKD02S2020184.1, read as the reverse complement.
GTCGCTGATGCCGAAATGTTTTTACGGGATCGTTCGTCGGTGATTCCTTCCTTTCCCCACAAACGACTACTTCCTTTCAAGTTTCACTGACGCCGAATGAAATCAGTCATTGACAACTTTCTTGTGCAATGCTTATCACAAAAGAGAAACTCCCATTTTACCGACACCGACGAAAATTGGCGATCAACGTCCTTAGTTTTCTAGGACGATTTTCTTTCATCTCTGATTCTTCCGAGTGTCGAATTTTGGACGCTTCGAGTGAAACTATTTAGTGATTGATTCTTTAATCAAATGCTAATCCATTTAAGTTATGATGGATTTGACATGTTCAGGGAAACCTTTAAAGAATCAAGGAGAATTTGCAGAAAACAATGATAAGCGAAAGCAACATTGTTCCGAATTAGACAATAAGTGGTACCCAAAAAGTAAAATTTGGCAAAGACTTTTTAGGGTGTGTTGAGAGCTCAACAGACTACAGCCAAGAAGGAATTGAAGAAGAATAAAAAAATAGAAATGGATTTCATCTGGGAAGGATTGCCTAATCTGGTAAGAGAAAAGGTTGGTAAATATTCATCAGCCAAAGAACTTTGGGATAAGTTACATGACATATATTCTTCACCCATCGCAGATTCAGAAAATGCCAAAGAAGATGCAGATATAGATCAAGAAGAATTATGTTCACCATGTAAAACAAATTCAGAATATGAAGAGTACATAATCACTAGAGGTATGTTGTTTTGATTTAATTTTGAAAAACATGGACATCTTGAAATAGAATTCCATGAAGGAAATGAGACATAAAAACTAATTGAAAAGGAAGACAATTATGAAGAAGAATTGATTAATTCTTTAGATGAACTAAGAGAAGAAAACAAGTCACTCAAGAAATAATTGATGAAACAAAAGGAAAGTGTTCATAGTTTTGAAGAAGCCCAATAGGTCATCGAGAACTTAAGAACTCAGCTAGAAGAAGCCAGAAAGATTGAAGAAAATCTTGAATATCAAAAGAAGTATTTGGAAGCCAACATAGAAACAAAGAAGGAAGAAGTAGAAATGAGAGAGAAGATATTGGTAGATCATCTTAAGGAAAGAACTAATGATCTAAACCAGCTCGAGGCAAAGTTTGGTCAAGAAAAGAAAGGACTTGAAGAAGAAATAATCAAATTAAAAATTCAGCTTGAAGAAGAGAAAAGAACATAAGAAGTCATGAAGTCTCAGATAATGAAGATATAAGAAGAGGTTGAGAAGCTTGAGTAAGAATTTGTCACATTGAGAATTAAAATCATCAAGCTCAACAAGAACGTTGAAGAGACAGAAACATCCACATTGATTATGGAGAATGAAGAGAAGAACTCTAGGTGGCTAGAAAAGATGAATGAAGAAAATAGAAAGTGTTATGCAGAAGTACTCAAATGAAGGAATCATGGTCAACCAAAATCTAAGAAAACTATTGAAGGTACATCTTCAAGAAGACCATCCATGTTCAAGCCACAAAGAAGATTCAATCATGATCATGATCAGTCAAGGAAGAAATTCATAAGGACTACACCACAAAGAAGATCATTCACTCCCAGGTATGCAAATTTCTTTTATGGTCATTGTTTTTATTGTACTAATTTTGGACATAAGGTTGCATATTGTAGGGATTATAAAAGAAATGTTCAAGCAAGAAGTGCATATGTGGCCCCACGTAACATTGAATGTTACAAATTTCATAACTATGGACACATAACTAGTGATTGTAGAAGCATGATTGATACTTCCATGAAAGAGAACACTGATATTAGATATAAGAAAGTATGGATAAGAAAACGCGAAAAATAGGTGAACAAAGACCAGGTCCCAGAGATCGCAAGATTAGAAATAAAACGAGACAAAGAAAATTCTACAAAGAAAAATAAAGATGTCAGATACAGAGAGGTTTGGAAAGTAACTAAAAGAAAAGGACATGTAAATAAGGAACAGGTTTAAGAGATTGTACTTTCAGGCATTGTAGTGAAAGATGAATCTACAGACAGAATGAAATAAGTCAGAGCTTAGAGAGATGATGAATCTACCAATGAAGAAGATGATGAATACACATCAGAGCAGGAACTATTTTGAGCCATCTGGCTTAGAGACTCCCAGGTAATATGGATATTAGACAGAGGGAGTCTATGTGATAGTTGTGACAGACCAAAGAACCATCCTTCGAGCAACTTGCAGAGTTTGATAAGACAGATGCAGAGCAATCACTTAGCAAAAGTACAATTAGTTGTAGTAGTGAAGACTTCATGATAGTATAATGATAAATGAGTCAAAATTATGGACAATTGTGCAGTAGAGTCTTGGAAAATATGGATAGAGATGGATTCATAAGAACACTTAGTGGTTTTGGACAGTTATATGACAGCGGATGAGAGAATGGATTCATATGTTGGTTCAAAGATTGGTTTAGAGACAAAGGAACATTATGGATGTTAATTACACAAGAAATGGCTCAAACAATTCTAATGGATTCCAAGTTGACAGATATTTTTTTGACACATGCAGTGCATACAACATTTCACATTCAAAACAAAGTAATGCTCAGAAACAACAATGACAAAACTCCCTACGAGATATGGAAAGAAATACCAACAAATGTGAAGCACTTTAGAGTATTTGGAATCAAATGCTACATCAAAAGAGAAGATGGAAGAATGGTAAAGTTTGACTCTCATGTGGACAAAGGAGTACTTTTTGGTTACTCAAGTAAAATGAAAGAATACAAGTGTTAAAATATGAGATTGAATAAAGTTATGGAAATCATCAATGTAACAATTGATGAAACAAGTGGATAAGAATTAAAAGAAGAAGAAAATGAATCAATGGAACAACTTTACAAAGAAGAAGAAGAAGATGAAGAATAAGTACAAGGGGAAGATGAAGAAGATCAGATAGAAGTAGAAGAGAAAGGTCAACAAGTGCCTCCAAAGACACCTAGCAAACGAGTACAAAAGAAACATCATTCAAATCAGATTATCGGAAACAAAGATGCACAAGTTGAGACTAGAAGAAGAATATGTTTTCCATAACAAATGCACCTAGCACTCTCATCTACGATTGAACCAAACAGTTTTGAAAAGGCCAACAAGGATGAATTTTGGAATAAGGCCATGGATGAAGAATTGGATCAAATAGAGAAGAATGACACCTGGGAATTGGTTCCAAGACCAAAGAACAAGAATGTGATAGGCATAAAGTGGGTATTCATAAATAAATTGAATGAAGATGGATAGGTTACAAGGAACAAAGCTAGATTGGTATGTAAAGGATACACACAGGTTAAAAGAATCGAATTTGAAGAGACATTTTCCCTAGTTTCCATAATGGAAGCAATCTGATTGTTTTTAACTTATGCATGCTCCAAGAATATTAAAGTGTATCAGATGAACGTGAAATCAACTTTTATAAATGGGGAACTTGAAGAAGAAGTCTACATCGAACAACCAAAAGGATTTCAGTTGTCAGAGAATGTAGATTACATGTGGAAATTGAAGAAGGCCTTGTATGGTCTAAACTAGGCTCCCAAAGCATGGTACTCTAGATTGGATAAATATTTACAACATGCAGGGTTCAGAAAAGGAATTGCAGACATCAACCTCTACATCAAGGTAACTCAAGATAGTATTTTATTAAATGAAGTTTATGTTGATGATATTATTTTTGGAAGAAATGATGATAGGTTAAGCCAAAAATTTGCAAAGGATATGCATAATGAATTTGAAATGTCATTACTTGGAGAACTATCCTTCTTTCTGGGTATTTAGATACGTCAAAGAAACTAAGGAATTTTTATTTCTCAAACTAAGTATATCAGATAAATGCTAAAGAGGATTTTTAGATATCTCAAAGGAACGACAAAGGGGGAGATATTTATTAGATGCAAAGGCAATTGTTTGGAGAAAGAGCACATAGGCATGGTTCCAGGGGGAGTGATGGTCACAGCGGGAGGATGAGTGATATGAATTCAGTATTGCATCAAAGTGTTTCCATCAATCCCAAAGGGGGATATTTTTTATTATTTGGGTTGGTTGTCATTGATGTCAACCCTTTAAGAAATCCTGGTAGCGAATTCTGGTAACACAAAGGTTTGGGTAATGGACCCAAGTGTATTTGATGTATAATGGTATGATTTTTAATATATATGAAGGTAATACTATTCTAGATGGATAGTACATGTCATGCCATTTCCATTGGTATGTGGAACGTCACATAAATCCTCACGGTTAGAGAGTTATGGCCATGTGAAGTTGGAGAACCCTCATGAGTCATATAGAAGCCCCAAAAGGTCAAAGTAGTCAAAGTGGTTGCAAAGAAGAAATTATTTAAATAATAAAGTGAAGTGATGCATATACTATAAGTCAAAGTGGATACAAAATAAATTATTTAAATAATAAATTTAATGGATAAATTACTAAGTGGAAAAGTCGTTAGAAGTGGGTTAGCCCTAAAATAAGGAAAGTGGTTTAAGAGATTTTAGAAGGTAAATAATAAAGTGAAGTGATGAGTGTGCTATAAGTCAAAGTGTATAAAAAATAAATTATTTAAATAATAAAGTTAATGGAGAAATTACTAAGTGGACAAGTGGTTAGAAGTGGATTAGATCTAAAATAAGGAAAGTGGTTTAAGATGGTTAGAAGGTAACCCCTTGAGGAAGCTACATAAAAGTATAAATAAGAGGCAAGGGTCTCTCATTTTAATAACACTTGAGAATATTGAATATCTACAAGTGACTGAGGTAACCAAAGGATATATAAGCCGAATTTCATAGGGAAGGTGAAGTAAAGAAAACCAAAATTCAAGGGAGGATAAATTCTTTTGATGATGCTTTCTAAGGTATGTTATTTGCAGGTCATCTCACCATTTTCGCAATAACATTTTTTCTTGAATGATTCAAACCTTGAAATTGGAAATTTGTTGAGGAAACATATCCAAGTATCTGTGATAAACATTTCAGCTTGTGGGTCGTTTTATTTTTGGAGTTACACTACGTGAAAAATAGGGTTTGTGGCTAGTCTTGAAACTAGTCTAAAATAGGTGTTTTGGGTAAAAATGTCATAACTTTTTCGTAACAGATCCAAATTTAGTAAGACCAAATGTATTGGTTAGATTACATTCCATAGTATGTTTTGTATCATTTTCAGATCTATACAACAAACACTCCATGCGGGGCATTCTCTATAAGTTCGATCTCTAGAATAAGCCATAATTCAACAAGGTGTGCTATTTTTTCTATAACTCATTTTATCTGAGGTTCCAAGTAGTGAAATCTGGAGGGATTGCACAAAATATACTGAAGAACATTGTGTACCATTTTCAGATCTTTGTTAATTACAGTTACATAGTTATGATTATTTCAAGTTAGGGTTGTTGACTAATCCAAAACTAGTCATGTGAGACTAAAGTAAAATTTGATGAAAATGTTAGTCTCTTGTTAATGAAGGTTTGCAGGTATGTGATCATATACACCAGGTCTGTTATAGAGTTACAAATCAGATTTGGATGATGAAATTGATGAGGGATTTTGGTTGAGTTATGTTACAGATAGAGGTTGTATAACAATGAGGTTGTGGCACATGGTTTGATGTAGTGGTTTATGGTATTTGGTTATGGATAGTGTGATGTATTTCTAGAGAAATTTTGATGGTTATATTGGTATATGTATTTGGTGTATGGTTGAGGTACATGTTGGGTACATGGTTGAGACAAGTAGTTGATGATTTGGCACATACATGAGGTGTATAGTTGATGATATTGGTACATCTTGATGAGTCATAGTTTATGTGTATTTGATACATGATTGGTACATATTTGGTGCATGGTTGATGCACTCGTTGATGGTACAGGTTGAGGTATAGGTTGGTTCATGGTTGATGCACTTTGTTATGGTACATGTTGATTACAGGTTGTTTGGTACAGGCTGGTACATGGTTGATGCACTTGTTTATGGTACGAGTTGATTACAGGTTGATTTGTATAGGTTTACAACAGTATATATCACGGTGATAGTGTGATAGTGGTTCCATCATTCTACTTATATTCCAAGGCGGTTGGACAGGGCAAGGACAGGTGGTTATAGCCACCTTTCGGTTATAGTTGGAGAACATAGGGGGTTGTAACCTCATTCTGGTTGTAGCCAGAGAATTGGGGAGTTGGAGCCTCCTTCCAGTTGTAGTTGGAAAATGCAGGAAGTTGGTGCTTCCAATGAATGTATTTCTTAAATACATATAAGAAAAATCATTATGTAGTTTTCTCCCACTTTGGGTTTCCACGTAAAACATTGGTGTATTGTGTATGTGTATGTTTTCTCATTTGTTCATTGTTTATTTACACTGCAAATATTGGATGATAATGCTACATTGATATAACACTTGCATTTTGTGGTTAAAAATGATTGAATTTCTCTATTACTGGTTCACCCCCCCTCTCAGTAATCCAACACCAAATTCACCTTTCTTCATTAAGATATTATTTATGTTTGAAGAAAATCTTGTGGAAAAATTAATTTTTTGAATGACCTATTTTACAACATTTCTTTCCTACTCTATAAATAACCACGCAAGACTATTTTAGTGTCCATTGTTATTTGAATAAAAAAAAAATTGTACTGCCTGATTGGCTTCTTGGATATCACTATAAATTTTGAATTTTTTTTCTTTGTCACTCCTTCCATCTATGATTCTCCACAACGTTCTTGTTACATTATTCTCGATATGCATTGTATCAAACAAATGAGTTATTTGTAGATTCTCATAGTAGGGAAACCTACTAAATTGTATGGTGTGATTTTTCATTACTCATGGAAGCCCATCAATGCCTTGACGACCTTTATGAAACATAAATGAAATTACAACAATAATTGTTAGATATTGCCAACATAAGTCATTACAAATTAAAATTGTAAAACATTTCATATGATACATACTAGTCGAATTTCTTACTTTGATTATTTATGTTATATTCCAACTTCCATATGTTATGTGTCATTCTTTGTGGTTTTATTGTAGTCTCTTCTTTCCCATTGAAAAGACGTTTTTTGGTAGTTCGATACCTATGGCTCTTAGGGAGGAAGTTCCTACACTCATCAAAAACCTCCTTTCCTAAACTTCTTGAATGATGAGATTTCATCCTACCCTTTGTTTGACCTACAAGATATGTATTAATGTCAGTATTAATTATATAACAAGGAGTTATTTGAGAAACATGGATTATTTTTTCATAAAATTATATACTATTAATGTGCAGTAGTATGTTACGTACCACAAAAATGTGTTATCCCTAGGGCATCATGAATTTTCCATGTAAGTATTCCAAGAAATTGAAATTTATTTTTCCCTATTGGTCTAGAGATGTCATACATAGTGATTCCAACTCATAACTTTAGTAGCTCATCGACAAGAGGCTCAATATATACATTCATATTTTTCATTTGCTACTTACCTAATTGGTTGAAAATACACATAATTACTACCTTCTATATATATAATAAATTATGCAAAGAATAAAACAAACAAAATACTACATTCAAACAAATATTGTAAATAAATACTTGGAACAATAATTTCCAACATTATGTGGTCCCTATTTATTGACATCCAAGGAGTAATTTTATTGTTTATAAAAAACAATAATCAACACTGAGTAAATAGACTTGAGCTCACCAAATGGATTGACATGGTCAGTTGCCAATGAAAGCCTAACTTTATGAGGTTCTTCTTTAAAAAATGACCATATTTCTTTAATGTTCCTAAATGCAGAACCATCTATAGGAATTCTAAGAATACCATCTTCACTTCTATGTCGTTCATGGTAATCCATAATTTGTGTTATGATTTAGCATAGGAATAGTCGCTACAAACATGGAATTATGGGAACATAATGAAGTACCTTGTGAGGAACCTTTTTTTTAACTTGATCGGTTCGATATCTACTTATTTGACTTTGTAGGAATTTAATTTCCGATGCATATTGTTGATAATATATAATATGATCATTAGGGAATTCTTCATTAGATTGATACTCCATTCCAATATATTTCATAATGTCAGATAACTCTCGATATCTGGGAGTAAAATTATTTGATGGTGGTAAGAAAAATTCACCTAACAATATACAACATAACAAATAACTAGTTAATGTAAATGATAATAACCATAAATACTACATCCTTAATTTACACATCAATTGACAATAAAAATGGAGAAAAAAAGTAGAACTTTACGTATATGTGAATAATTATATTATGTACCTTAAGATGTGTGTGATACAAGTGTTTGACAAACCATTCAACACCTTCAAGTTTACCAACAACATTATAGCAAAGAGAATATTTGTCCTTGAGCCTTCATAAAGGTTTTTTTAATCCTTCTCAAGAAGAGGTACATCATTAATATCATCAAAGTTGTCCTCATTGATAGGAGCAAAGATGTCATGGATCAATCTATTTGTCCCATCATCCTCAACTGTATTATTGGTGTCATATTCTTCCATAGGATTAACTTGATTTTCAATATCCATATCATCTTCCTTATTTTGTACAATAGTATTTCTACTACTACTAAGCACATTATCCATCATCACATACCTAGGTGGATTTGTCTTTATAATTACAAACAATTAATAAAATTAGTGTACATAAAAAAATTCTAAAACTGAATAAAATTTTATAAATACACTCAATACAAATACATATAATGAATAACTTACCATGGGACAATATTCTTACCCCTCTTCAATGTGCCCATACTCCCTACAATTGTTTTCAACTTTTCTTCTTAAAAGTCTTCTTCTATTAAAGTCCCTTCATCAACCACAAGGGAAATACCATTTCCCATCACCCCTTTCCTCCAATTCTTCCCTTAACCTAGAAAATATCATTTCCTATTCTGGATTAATGTTATTATATGGCATTGTAATTTCCTATTACAAAAAAATCCACTAAACCAATAGAAGTACAATATATGAATATATTCTTATGGTAAAAATGTCGTTGAATATTGACTCCATATGTAAGAGTGAATTAAACCATAGTCATCATATATTTATTAAAGGTTTGTAATTAGTTAACATTGTTGTATTATGTTGTAATTTATGTCAAAGGATTGATGTCAAAGGGTTGATGTCATGAGGTGTCATAGTGATGTGTTGTCATTGATGTAAAGGGAGTTGTATCATTGATTTCATGTCATGGTTGATAGAAAGTACCAAATGGATGAACTCAAAAGTGGTCCCCTTATGGTGAAATCCCTCACGGGAAGACACTTTGCAAAGTCCAAATATCTAAGTGGTTTGGTAACCCTAGCAGTGTAGAGTTTGATTAAGGAATAATGTAATGAAGATCAGTGAATTTTCAAGTGAGACTATTCTATATGGATAGTTAATGTCATTTCGTTTTCGATGATATGTGGAACGCCAGATAACTCCTCACGGATAGAGATTTATGGCCATGTGAAGTTTGAGAACCTACATGTGTGTCTAGAAGCCCCTAGAAGGTCAAAGAAGTCAAATTATTCGAGAATCTCATAGAAGAAGTTGACCAGTCAAAGTGGTTAGTCATGGGTTAAGTGTTTGCAACAAGAAAACAATTAAAAATAAATTAGTTGCAACTAGAAGTGGAGAACTCACTATTTGTGGATAAAGTGGTTGTAAGTGGACAAGTGGTTAGAAGTGGGTTAGCCCTAAAATAAGGAAGTTGGTTTAAGTGAGTTAAAATATAACCCCTTGAGGAAGCTACATGGAAGTATAAATAAGAGAGCAAGGGTCTCTTATTGTGATCTATATAATTGAGCATATTGAATATCCATTACTGTGATAGGTTTATTGCAGGTACTCATTGAAGTTGCGCAAGTCTAAGGAAGTGAAGGTAAAGTGATGGAAAAGTTTCGTGGCCACAGTAGAATGCAAATAAATTGGGAAAAACACTAGTTGGGGTCATCCCCACGGGTCAACCAATAGATGTACCGCGAGGCACCCCCACGGGTTGAGTAGAGCTTGTCCCACGAGGCCTCATTGGACACCTTTCCTGCGTCATGGGAGGCACTACCATAAGTGAAGGTTGAATCTTGGTTTAAGTTGCAGAGGATGAGCAGAAGTCTGCTAGATATTCAACAGTGATTTGGCATAGTAAATCCATCTACAGGTTCAAAAAGTGTGTTACATGATTGGATATTTGTGATAGTTTGAGGTATGGATATATGAGGTTGTGTAAATTCCCTTGGGACATCATTGGCTTAATGATATATGATGCATAGGGAAGATCTACATAGATACGGTGTTGGTATACTTGTTGTTTATCTTTGGCACACTTGTTGGGATTTATTTGAGGCATTTGTTTGGATATGAATGAGGAATGGTCTTGTGAGTTTCGGCATATTCCTAGAAGTGTTATTGTTGTATAGTACTTGTTGTGGTGAATGGGTATGTGACATATCTGGTGAAGTACATTGCTAATGAATTTTGTTTAATTTGTTGGCATATCTTGTAGTGCATTGTGAAAGGAATTGGCTATTGGTTTGGATACATGATTGGTTCATTAGGGGTACACATTTGAGGGTTTGATCTTGGTGAGTAGATCTGATTTCGATTATTGAGACAGGTTGAGATGATAGGTTGTTGTGATAGGTTTTGTTGTGCATAGTTGATGCACTTGTGTTGGTATAGATTGTTGGTACAATTTGACATATTGTTTTTTTGTCTACAATATAGGTATTATACTTGAGGGTTGGATTGCTCACATATCAGTTGGTAATGAGATCTAAAAGATGGGTCTTGTATTGAGAGTTGGTTCTTTTTTCAATTGGTACTAATAAACCCCAGAGATTGTAGTCTCATGTAATACAAAATGCTTACACATATCTGGTGCTCATTGTGTTCATTGCGATGATGTCTCTTTATGGTTGATGAATGTTGTTGATATATGTTTACACAATTGTGAATGGAAGTAATGAATAATTATGTTTGAAGTGATTGCTAACTAATGTTTTAAAGAGTTCTGAAAAAGAGCCATACATTGATTCACCCCCCCCCCTCTCAGTGTGGTCGGTGTGTCCAATAATTGGTATCAGAGTATCCCTTCATCATAAGCCTTACACACTTGAAGGAGATCCATGGACACACAAATGGATGAACATGCAAATGAATTTCCCCTCTTTGATGAGATAAATTACTCAGCATGGAGAATAGAAATGAAAGGGTATTCGAAGGAAAAAGGAGCAGGTGTTTGGAATAAATTTGTTGTTGGACCAATTCCCTCAAAGAATTAGTCAAAAGTTGCAGCAAAGAAGAATAATGTAGTAGCATTCAAGACCATATTGAATGGAATTTCAGATTCTGTTAAAGAAAGCATATGAAAATGTACCTCTGCCAAGGACCTATGGCTGAAACTAGAGAAGGCATATCAAGACTCAGTAATCAATGAAGGTAAAGACTCTCCAAAATATTATGATTGCAACAATTCTAAATGTAATGATGTTGAATGTTCTTCTACAAATAAAGAAGAAAATATAGAAGAATTTTGTGTAGAATCAACTAACAGTTATCTTATAGATGACGAGGAATATTTGTTAGAGTTTAAAAGAAAAGTTTTATCTGAGTTAGATGATGTCAGCATGGAAATAGGACATTATTCAATTTCTTTTGAGTATCTTGAAAAATACACTAATGAATTCCTAGAAAATTACCCAAGGCATACCATGGAACTAAAGAAAATGCTCAAAGAACAAGAAGAAGGTAAAAATACTCAATTAGAAGAAAAATAAGAAGAGATCAAATGACTAAAAAATGAAATAATTAGTCAAGAAGAAGAAAATAAGAAGGTATATGATGATCTTAGCAAAATCATTGAATTCAATGTCAATCCAAAGACCCAAATTGAATAATCCAAAAGGATAGAGGAACTATTGAAGAATCAAGTAAATGAAAAAGAAGAGTCATGCCATAAGTTGGAAGCAGAAGTTGTTGATCTCAGAAAGAAAGTAGAGAAGTCAAACACTCGCATCAAGTTCATGAAAAACTAAAAAATCTTGGATGAAATCCTATATATCCAAAGATCTCCAAATGATAAATCAGGCCTTGGATACAACAAGGAAGTTGCACACTTAGAAGCTAGCACTTCTAAGAAGCATGAGGTAAGTCCTTCATTCTAAAAAAGTGGAAGAAAATATGCAAGTCAAGCACCTACACAAAGAAAAGAAACCTTCAGAAGAAAAAAGAAAAGAAGACATCAAGAAGCCATATTTATACCTCAAAGAAAATTTGGAAGAGAGACACCTTCAAGGTGGACACCAAAGAAAAGGTATGAAAATGTTTTTCATGGTCATTGTTTCTCATGTAATAAATATGGTCAAAAAGCTTTGGACTGTAGACATTATGAAAGGAAATTTGTTGGAATATTCATAGCATCCTAAGATGTTGGAGATGTAATCAAGTGGGACACATTTCTACACATTGTCACTCCATGAGATGTTACAGTTGTAGTGGGTTTGGCAACAAATCCCAGGATTGTTGGAATTCAAGGAGACAATCAATGAGAAATTATTCATACAATATGGAAAGAAGAGAACATTAAACTTGGAAGGAAGACAATGTTTAAAGGATGGAAGATGAAAGGACAAGTACTCAGAGACCAGGACACTCTCAAAAGTGGATGAAGAAGACTAGACAGCTAAACCTGAATGAAGAAGGAAAGGGTTTATGAAAAACCCTAATTTTTGAGGTCCTTGTGGGTCATTCTATAGTTGTCTAGCAATGAATCCTCATGGGTAAACCAGTGTGAAACAAGTGAGGAAATATTAAAGTGGAGAAAAAGGGTTGGAACAGACTACAAAAACTGAGTAAGCCCAGGTTATCATAGATCTGTTGTTTCAAATCAATTACAAAAGTTCTCTTATGGTTATTAGTTAGTTTTGATGCTTAAATTTTCTTATGATGTTGTGAATTCCTGAGGCATTATTGGTGTGATAGTTTTGGTATTTGGAAATGGTATATGTTGGTTGAATTTGTTGAGTGAGAAACACTCTTTTTTATGGAACAATACTAATATGGTTACCATAGTTTACATATTTGACCTACTTTTACTTGATTGAGGGATATCTATGTTATATGATGATATATGCATGATTGTATGATGGTAAATGCTTGATTGTATGATGATGCATGCATGAGGAGCATGCATAGGTGGTTAGAGATGCTTCATTGAAGACATGATTCATATTTGTATAGGTTTTTGGTGCTTGTTTGTTACATGGTTGATACATATGTGAGCTCCATTAATATATCTTGTGATGTATTGGTTAGATGATATCTTGGTGCATGTATTTGGCATGTGGTTGTGAATCAGAGTGATACATATTTGGACATGTAGTTGATGAGTTGATGAGGTAGTGATTTTGTACACGATTGATGAGTCATAGCTTGATATATGGTTGATGCACTTGTAGATGGAATATTATTGTGGGTGATAGTACTTAATTAAAGTAAACCATTGGTATTACTTTTTTAGCATATCCTTTTGGGTACATGATGCATGGGTTGATATAGTTGAGACACTTGTTACGGTGCTTGGTTGATAGAATTTTTGTAGAAAATACATTTCTTGACACATGGTTTGTGGAACTTGGTTCATGGTAGAGGAATATCATGAGTGATGTGACATTTGTTTGAGGCACATGGTTGGCATGTTGTATGGTTGATGATCGAGGCACTTGTTGATAATCCTGATATATGATTGGCACATATTCTTGGCATATGATTGATGCACTTCATTATGGTATATGGTATTGTGTTGATGTACATGGTTGGCACATGTGATGGCACAGGATGTACCTGGTTGATGGGTTGATTATGATTCATTGTTGAAATATCTTTTTCTTCATGATTGATGCATGAGATAGTATGTATGATTGGAATACACTTGATGTATGGTGTGGCATGAGTTTATATGGTTGATGCATGGAAAAGTCCAAGGATCGTCATAGGAAGAACAAATCATTCTTGAGTAGTTGATCTATGTTACAGTTGAGCAAAAGCAGATTACAGTGGTAGCATATTGTTCATATTGTAGAGAAAATAGGGGGAGAAATACCTACAGGGGGGGTTATTTTTCTTCCCATAATTGGTTACAAATGTATGATTCCAGGTGAAGATATGATAGAGATTATTGGAATCCATGTTACCAGCATTTCATTAGAGTGGTTTCCACTGTCAAAGGGGGAGATATCATTCAGATGATGGAGCAACATAGGAAAGTGTAGACATGGAGAGCAGCCCACTAGACAATGCAACCAGGAGGAGAAACCTCAAGGACATTTCAGTCAAGGGGAGCAGCCCCAGAGAGATATACCCTTTTCCATTGATGTCAAAGGGAGAGAGATAGTCACCTTGATGAGTTGAGATGAATATTGATGAGGAGCATTTCCATGTCTAAATGTTTCCATCAATTCCAAAGGGGGAGATTGTTGTATTATGTTTTCATTGATGTCAAATGATTGATGTCAAAGGGTTGATGTCAAGTATTGTCAGAATAATATCATTGATGTATTGATTATTGTATCATGTGGTCATGGATGTAATTGATTTCAGAGGGTTGATGTCATGAGGTTTCATAGTGATGTGTTGTCATTGATGTAAAGGGAGTTAAAGCATTGATGTCATGTCATGGTTTATAGGAAGTACCAAATGGATGAACTCCAAAGTGGTCCCCTTATGGTGAAATCCCTCACGAGAAAATGCTTTGTGAAGTACAAATGGCTAAGTGGTTTGGTAACCCTAGCAGTGGAGAGTTTGATTGAGGAATAATGTAATGAAGATCAGTGAATTTGCAAGTGAGACTATTCTAGATGGATAGTACATGTCATGTCATTTCTGGTGATGTGGAATGTCACATAACTTCTCACAGGTAGAGACTTATGGCCATGTGAAGTATTAGAACCCTCATGTGTGTCTAGAAGCCCCTAGAAGTTCAAAGAAGTCAAATTATTCTAGAAGCTCCTAGAAGAAGTTGACCAGTCAAAGTGGTTAGTCGTGGGTTAAATGGTTGCAACAAGAAAACATTAAAAAATAAATTAGTTGCATCTAGAAGTGGAGAACTCACTATTTGTGTATAAAGTGGTTGTAAGTGGACAAGTGGTTAGAAGTGGTCTATCCCTAAAAGAAGGAAGTTGGGTTAAATGAGTTAGAAGATAACCCCTTGAGGAAGCTACATGGAAGTATAAATAAGAGAGAAAGGGTCTCTTATTGTGATCTATCTAATTGAGCATATTGAGTATCCATTATTGTGAGAGGTTTATTGTAGTTACTCATTGAAGTTGTGCAAGTCTAAGGAAGTGAAGGTAAAGTGATAGAAAAGTTTCATGGCCATAGTATAATGCAAAGAAATTGGGAGAAAACCTAATTAGGGTCATCCCTGTGAGTCACCCAATAGACGTCCCGCGAGGCACACTTGCGAGTTGAGTATAGTTTGTCCTGTGAGGCCCCACTAGACACCTTGACTACATCATGCGAGGCACTACTAGAAGTGAAGGTTGAAGCTTGGTTCAGGTTGCAGAGGATGAGCAGAAGTCTCCTGGAGATTCAATGGTGATCTGACATAGAAGATCCATCTACAGGCTCAAAAAGTGTGTTACATGGTTGGATATTTGTGATAGTTTGAGGTATGGATATATGAGGTTGAGTAGATTCCCTTGGCACATCACTGGCTAAATGATATATGACGGAGAGGGTAGATATAAAAGGTACAGTGTTGGCATACTTTTTATTTATCTTTGGCACACTTGTTGGGATTTATTTGAGGAATTTGTTTGGATATGAATGAGGAATGGTCTTGTGAGTTTGGGAATCTTCCTAGAAGTGATATTGTTATATAGTACTTGATGTGGTGAATGGGTATGTGGCATATCTAGTGAAGTACATTGTTGATGCATTTTGTTTAATTTATTGGCATATCTTGTAGTGCATTGTGAGAGGCATTGGTTAGTGGTTTGGATACAAGATTGGTTCATGAGTGGTACACATTTGAGGGTTTGATCTTAGTGAGTAGATCTGATCTTGATTATTGATACAGGTTGAGATGACAAGTTCTTGTGATAGGTTGTGTTGTGCATAGTTGATTCACTTGTGCTGGTATATATTGTTGGTATAGTTTGATAGATTGTTTTTCTATCTACAAGTTTGGTCTTATACTTGAGGGTTATATTCCTCACATCTCAGTTGGTGCTGAGATCTGCAAGTTGGGTCTTATATTGAGAGTTGGTGCTCTCTTGAAGTTAGTTCCCTTTTTATTTGGTGTTGATAAACCCCATAGATTGTAGTCGCATATAATACAAAAAGCTTACACATATATCTGGTGCTCATTGTATTCATTGTGATGATGTCTCTTTATATTTGATGAATTTTGTTGATATATGTTTACAGTTGTGAATGGAAGTAATGAATAATTACGTTTGAAGTGATTGCTAAGTAAGGTTTTAAAGAGTTTTGAAAAATATCCCTACACTGATTCACACCCCCCCCCCCGCCTTCTCAATTTGGTCGGTGTTCCCAACATTACTCAAGAAATAAAAACCATACAATTTTACCACATAAGCTTCAAATATTCACTATACGCAAGTAAGGAAATTAAACAATAAAAGAGAACGAGGCCAAGAAAAATTGTATAGTCATTAAATTGAATTAAGTGTACATGTTTATACCTATTTCATCGACAACAATTTGTGTCCCCAAATAAAAGAGGGTATAAGGGTTCGGGAGATGATGTGAGTATTTAAAAGGAGACAAATAAATATTAAAAATTTCTAACCTTCAAAGTACAAAATATGAGCTATGTAGATCAACAATCGGATGTGGTAGATCATAGAAACAAACTATTTCATGCATTGAACAATGACAAGAAAATTGTTTTACAAATATTGTACCTACAAAAAAATTGTCAAAATCTTCCTCCGTCGTCATACTTCTGACAAACATTGACCATGTCAAATTTGACCAATTCAACGACTATTAAATGCTTTTGATTGGGTATTTGGCCTTTCCATTCATGTATTTGATGTGCATCGCATGTCCAAATTTTTTTTGTCATAACACCAATGGAGCTAGAACACCATTGTACATACGATGAACATCAAGGAGCCTAGAAACAAATGATCAAAATTTTGATAATTATGTAGTAATTTTCAACGGTGTGATCAATTTTATTCTTATCATCGTAATATTTTGTCGAATATTGACTGCATATGTACTAGTTTAATGAAGGCATGCACCTTCTAGGAGAGTTGAAATGGATATTTGGTGTTTTCCTCAAGTACCACAAGTAATTTCCACTTGCAATCACTTGTATGATTCCCTAGGAAAATCCACTAAGGTTATTACTTCATAATCAATGGCTAGAAGGAATATTCATGGTTCAATAATATGTGTATGGGTAGGAAATATAGGACTAAGTCCTCAGCCTGAAACTCTAGAAAAAGTGGTTTCACCCCGAAGACTTCCCACTTAAATCAAATTCCCTCATACAAGCAATGATCCCAGAAAACAAGTGAAGAAGATAAATCTGCCCCACTTTCTTATCTTGAGCGTAGTGCTTGAGACAAGTGTTAGATCTACTTTCTAGGATATATCTCCTTGCTACTAATGGATATATCTCTCTTTAGTCAATTCCCAATTCAGTTTTGTAGCCTTTGATAGTTTAATCTCCAATCCTACACTAAGGCCCTAGAACCTATACTAATGTGCATTTGATAGAAATAAAATGTCTAGTTTTTTTTAAGTGCTTCATTTTAGGTGTATTGATTACTCAAAGGTCTGGAGTGGATTTGATGATGTTGTTGACTCTTTCAATCCAATGAATTAAGAAATATATGGAAGATGCAAAAGAATGTGTTTTTGTTTCCCTTCAATGAACTCTATCTAGTGAAAAGAGTGAGAAGTTATTTTCACAATTTTGAATCAAAATGTAGAAATTACTTAGAAAATGAAACTACTAAAGCATTCCTCAAGAAATTCTAGATCTCAAAAACCTAAATATAATGCACAGATGCATTGAATTTCAATGGAAATAAAAAATTCCTAAAAGAATGATTATGAGATACAATTCTTTTCAATTTCACTTACAATGCAAATGAAACCATGAATGCAACCCACAATCTAAAATGAAAATGAAATGCAATTCAATTTTGACAAGTTCACTATTCACAAGAAAATGAAATGCAAATCACAAAACAACAACAAATGATATGTGCAACCTCTTGACCCAATCATGATTCTAATAAGACAAGAGACACTGTATTAGAAATGCACAATCTATTTATTGATGCCAAGAAACCTTCCCAATCTCAGAAACATTCAAATCAATACATAAAATGCTAAAACAATTCAAAAAACACGGCTATAGGAATTAGTTGTGGGTTTCCTTTCAACAATTAGCCGCCAGATAGGCTTGGTTGTGGGTTGTTAGCAAGGAAGTGGCCAAGATGATCAGTTGTGGGTTGTATATATATAGTTCATGGCCAACAACAACTTTTCTTAGAGATAGTCACAAGCACATGGGAAATTGAGGAAAACTCAGAAAAATACAACCCAAATCTAGAGGAAACAAACTTGCATACACGCATAACTAAAATATGCATAGCACAGAGGCTATTCAATATTTTAGGGGTGAAAAAGAGTAAGGAAACATCCTTAAAAACCAATAAATAAATCAAATTTGTTCCCTAGTGGAGTCACCAATTCTATTGTAGGATTTTTTTTTTATGGATAAACAAATCCCTAATTACAACCAACGACAAATGGAGGGACAAAACACTATATATTTCTCCTAGATTCAATCATACAATGATATGCAAAGTGAATAAGGAAGAAAGAGAAGCATTCCTTTAATTGTAGGTTTTCCAACATATCCCTTAAACGTCTCTAGATCCAACTCCTATGGAGTTGCTCCACCTTTTCACCTACACACAAACAAACAAACAAAACCTTCATTGCACCTTTATGATATCACAAATAAGAATTGCATGAATGGAACTCTAATCTAATAGCTCAAGTTCTATTGAGATCAATCAAAGCCAAACTCATGATAGAAAAAATTACAAAGATTTGTTTTTAGTGTAGGGAAGAGTATAGATCTATTTTAAACAAAATGAATTACAACAATTATAAGTTACCTTGAGATTTGATTTTCATACTCCTAGCTCCAAAAACTATAAATTTACTCCTTATCCAGAAACTCACTTTTTTGAACAAGTGTAAGAATTCACTATATAATGGTAATATGACAAGGAAAGCTCTCACCTAGGCTCTCGTCACGGTATTTTTTATACGCAACACTTAACAATATAGATAGAAAACTCAATACTAAGGATCTCACTGCAATTCACTAGCATAATGATGCTTATGTTTTTTGTAATCTAGCATCCCTTAGATTTTCCCCCTACTTATAAATATTTAGAGGAGCTTGGAGATAGGATCCATGGCATGTGAACTAGGTGAATCCAAGTCATGGACAAGTTCCATTCTTAGTAATGCACTCTTGCAAACCCATCTCTCGTTGATCTCATCGAAACTCTCTAGTTCTAGAAGGTCTATATGATGGTTGTGGGTTTTGTATATGGAACTTGCAACAAACCATGACTGATCTATGAGGAAGCCATGGCCCACCACTCTTATTCTATGAAAAAGTGTGGACAAGGATTTTTATGTATTTTCATTGGTAATTTCCTTGGTATAAGTGCGATTTCAGCTTCATTACATCAATGTCTTCCCTTCAAAGCCTAGGGTGGAAAATACAATTAAAACACCTTCTCATCAATATTTTGGAATTTGGACCTTCTTTATGTAGAATCCATTGTGATGCATTTGATAAGAACATTGGAGAAAAGGTTATGATGTTGGATTTGAGCCAAAGAGTGTGAATCTCATTTCTTTCACACACTTTCCATTGTGTTTTCATACCTTCCCACTTCATATTTCTCCCTCTAAAATGTAGCCACTGCATGTTCATATTAAAGATAGAAAGAGGCCATTGGAGGATCAAAAGGACCCTCTAAAGGATAATATTGGAGTACACAAGATACAATCTTCTTACCATGTGATATATTTCAAGTTTTGTATCTTTTCCATTGGAATAATAAGCACTTCTCCTCTTCCCCCCAAAAGATTATGTTCAAATCATTGAAACTCGCTATTTAAATGATTTATTAGCTTACATGCATGCTTAAGAGATATATTTGTTTATCTTTATTATTTTCACTAATCGTTGCTTATCTTAGCTCTAGCAGTTAGTTAAGAAATATTTTTGGTATCCACATTCAAGAAAAACCCATATGCACCCCCATTGTGAATGAAAACATAATACATTTTATTCATCATGCTTATAATATATCCTAGCATAGTTCCATTGAATATAGTCATTTCCATACCTATTTTGGTTTCCAACCATACATCCCTATTGATGTTTCATTTTTGCAACCTTCAACATCCTCTACTTCATCAAATAAATTCAATGAATGCATGAATAGGTTCAGTAAATTTTGTAATGCCAAAAATAAAAGTATAAAAAAATATATGATGCACATCGAGTTCCTTACTCGGTTTTGGTTCAAATATAAAAAGGAAAGATTTAAGGATCGTCATTGAAATATCAAGCCTCCTCTTCAATATGGTGCTTACTCCATTATTAAAGCAGTGGGTGATATTGATTTCCAACTTGATCAACCATTTTATATGGGAATACATCTAGTCTTCAATGTTAACCTATTAAAACCCCACTATCCATAATTTTTTAAATTATAACATAAAGTTTCAACCTTACATATTTTGATCATGTCCTATAGGCCAACTTGACGCAGTCGCACCCGCAGGCATGTCCACTCACAAAATCATTCAATCGATTCATGAGTCGGAGCGACTCGTTTGATTCCTCTCTGGAATCTCCAATGAAAACTCGATCCACAAGTCCTACTCTTTCCCTGTCATGGCCTCTACACGCGCCTATGACTTTTCCTCGATGGTAATTTCAGGTTTCGAGGTTTTGTGATCCCCGACGTCAAGAGTCCCCTGTCCTCTTGAACCTCCGATCTCCGATGAGCAAATTCACCGATACGCCCCCTTTTGGCCTTAGCCCATCCTGGCTATGCCCTGGTCCATGTGGCCGCTTCTTATAAGACCACAGCCTTACCTCCTTTTTGGGGTTTCGGACATTGCAATGCCGAAATGCATAAACCTCTTGTCCACGGGATTCCCGATTTCTCGATTCCTGTAATGCTGATGGATGACTTTTCTTTCGAGAAATCTCCCGAATGCTCTGATCTCCTCCACGCGTCCTCCTATGATGGACGGTCCTAATTGCCTCTCATGATTTCGCGACTTCTGATGCTCTGGAAGTCTTGCCTTCAGGATTCGCGAAACGCCGAACCCCGATGCGTCGGTTGAATTTTCTATCGGGACTTCCCCCGATAGTCTAGATCTTTTCCACGTGTCTCCTCAAGATGGATGGTCCAGATCCGATCTCGCGATTTTGAAGTTTTCAATGCTCCAATGACAGAAATCCCCTGTCAACTCAAAACCCCAGTGGTCGATATACTGATGGGTCACTCGATCCCCACCACGCGTCTCCACAACCAGACGGCTCAGATCATTCTGGGACTTTTCCCATAGAAACTCTCGATCTCCTATCTTCGAAATCTCCGATATCCCGATATGCAAAACCTCGATGAGCCAACCCTCTTTTCGGGATTTCTCCTCTGTTGTTCACAAAGGTTTAACCCCAGTGCAACTCTCGACAAATATGACGGCTATCGGGTCTTTGGATCAAGATCCAACGGTCAAGATCTGTTCTTCCTGTGTGCTTCTCCTGCTACTCCCTGGACGTGAAAACCAATGGTCCAGATCTCCTTCTCCAACCGATCTGACAGCTACTGTGCTCCCTCTTGAGCTTGCGCACTTTCTTCCTGCACTTGGAAAAATTCCAAGTTCCCAAAGGCCTCGACCTTTGCCTTTCTTCTCTGCGAGCTCCTTTACCTGAGTTCTCACCTGTGTTCTCCATGAAGCTATTCCTCCTGATCTTTTACTCCCGAATCCCCAAGGGATTCTTTG
Organism: Picea glauca; assembly: GCA_000966675.3. Classification (NCBI taxonomy): domain Eukaryota; kingdom Viridiplantae; phylum Streptophyta; class Pinopsida; order Pinales; family Pinaceae; genus Picea; species Picea glauca. The sequence goes on along the minus strand of JZKD02S2020184.1, from coordinate 79,577 downwards.
ACTTCTGCGCCTTTGCAGAGTCATTATGCACACAAAGTGTTGTCTCTCCTGAGTTTCTCAAATGCTCAGACCCCTAAGGGATTTTATCCTTCTTTCTTCTCCCACAGATGGAGAATGTAATGCCCTCCTGGCTATCCCTCTGCTCAAGCAACCTCTTGATGAATCTGCAGGGTGTTCAGCAACCCTGTGAAGATCCCTTAGTGGATTCTTCTTCAATTCACAGAACTCAAAGAGTTCTCTTGTCTCTGTGCCTGTCTGCACAATGCCTCAATGCCCACCTGGCAGAGTATCTTCTCCCAGAACATTCAACAGTTTTTTCCTCCCGTGCACCTATGCACCCGCTCAATGCCCACCTGGCAGAGCTCTCAGAATCCTCAGTGATTCGGTTTCTCCTTGAACTCACAGCAGAGTTCTATCTTTGTGCACTCCTTGCACTAGCTCGATGCCCACTTGGCAGAGCTTCATAGAACTCCTCAGAGCTTCTGTCTGCAACTGTTTTTCCTCCCATAGCCTTGCCTCCAAGGTGTTCAACAACCTTGAGGTATTCCTTGAGTTGTTGATTTCAGTTTTTGTGCCACAACACGTCTTTTTATGAACCCGCAGAATTCAGAAATGCGTCCTCTGTGCATGGCTATCAGAACCCGCAGCGTTCTGTCACACCCTCCTAGTGTGAAGCCTCAAAGACCTTCACCGGAAACCAAACCAACTCCTGCAAATGCACAACTACAGTATAAATCTACAACACACATTCATATCATATGAACAACACTCACAGACATTCATTTAACACTTAGTCATGCAGGAAAAACTGCTTCTGTTTATATTAAATGGCAAATGCCTGTATTTACAAGGTGTTCCTGAACACGGCCTGTAACAAGGTCTCGACTCCTTCTCTTCTACGCTCTACACACTCACTCCTCTATTCTATCCACCTACACAAAATGAGATCCTAAATCTCTTTTACCCGAGGGGGCTCTTTAAGCTCTTCCCTCCAATCTACCTACCCTATTCAATTACATTGAATGGGCTATCTAGTCCGCTATCCGAATCTAGATCTCAACCTTACAAACATTTAAAGGCCTATCTTATCTACAGCCTGCACAAAGGCACGGCTTCACAGCTCAACAGCCTAAGCATTTAATTACATTCAATTCAAGTTTTAAATGAGGACTGCGCCTCTCTTTAACACGCGACTTGAATTTGCTGACGTGGCTAGCTGACGTGGAGAGATGCTCCTGCATCACAACTCATTTATATTCCATGTCTCAATTTCATCAAAGAAGCAACAAGATAAGCACTTATAGACATTGAATTAGATCTAGAGTAATGTAAAAAAAAAAATTGATCTATTTCCTATAATGTTGATCATATACCTCAAGTGATGCATGAGTAGTAAGTGATATAATATTGAAATGAATTAGAATTAAAAGACATAGCATTTTCTCTATCTCAAAATGTTGTGTGTTTTCTAACATATTCGTGCATCATATTTTTCTTTGGTGTTTTAAAAATAGACTTGGAATTACATTAATCACATCTTTAGTATTGAGATCATTCTTTTGAGAGCACTTTCTTCTAGCCATATCAGTGAATGAAGCTTTGTTATAAATAAAAAATTATATTTGAATTATTTAATTAGTTTGTATGGGCCGTAGTCATTAGTTGTTAATGCATGCATTGGTTAACAATGTTAGTCCCATTTTTTAGTGTTCTAATTAGATTCTAGAATTCTCATGAAGTTTGGCTATTTGGCGATTGAGATTCATTTTCGGGATTGATTTCTCTATAAAATGCTTTTAATTGAAAAGGTGGCATATGGATCAATGAAAGAAAAATCAATATATTAATATTAAGGAAATTTAGAGAAAGAGGGTTTTCTTAAGTTTACCTAGTTAAAGAATAGTTAGATCTCAACTAGGCCAAAAAGCCTAGAGCCCCATCAAATGTATTAAGTTATTCTTTGTAAATTGCATGCATTATCTATAATTTGCATGGTCTAAATTTATGAGCATACACTATTGTAAAACAAAAACAAAAATTGACCAAATCATGAATCCCAAACACTCTCATATCTATAAGCTTATTTCAATAATATTTTGGGAAAAAAAAAACCACAATTTAATTATTAGCCAGTGATATTTGACTATTTTCGATCTAATATATGTATATTATGTGCTGAAAAACGTGTTTTGGATATTTCTTTGGTTTGATTATTCTTAATCGTTTATGTGTATATTATGTGCTCAAAAGCTTCCTTTTGATATTTATTTGGCATTGGGAGCTCACCCTATGTATCTCCTAATTTTATGCCTCTTCTTCATGCAATTGAAGACTTACTACTCTTCAATAACATTTTCCTAAATTTTGTTAACATTTTATATGTTGCATATGCATCCTCTACATTTGAAACCCATTTTTGAGATGGCCCAACATATGTTATTTTATTTGTTCTATACATTTAAAAAAAATACTTGAGGACAGGGATGATTTATGGAAAATTATTTTAAAATGTAGAAACCTTGGCAAATCTTACTAATCCTTCATATGCCAACTATAAAATGTTTGGTGATATTTTGTAAAAATATTCAAATTTCTAGGGATTTTATATAGTTTGTATAAAATTTTGGCGATTTTTAAGGTAAAATAATTTTATCCTTTAGAATTTGATCGAATCATTTTTAGAATAGCAAATCGTTTTTTGGGAAAAAACATGGAAAATTAGACCATGAGCGAAATTTAGCTCCTAAAATCATCCCTGCTTGAAGAATGATGCTTTATTTAGTAGTGAATAAGAATTTCAAATTCTTTTGTCTCACCCATCCAACCCCCTCACATCACATTACATATTTTAACATCAAGGGAAAATGATATAACTACTCATTAGTTTCTTGAACAAAACCAAGGATGTAACATCCCCAACCACCATGCTTGCCTATGCCACTGAAAAACTTCTCTTTATCAACTCTGATACCAATTTGTGACGTACCCTTTACAGAACAACACTACAAGAATTCACTGTGAAAACTAATTAGTGGCGTCCCTAGCCTTAGACCTGAATGGGAACACGCCACTTAAAATTTCTCTCTCTTTACAACTCTATTACCAGTTTGTAATGTACCCATTAGCAGGGACTCAACAACATGCTTTGGTAATGTTCACATCCCTAAGCTGGAACATGCCCTGCATCATTACGAAATCTGATACCATTAAATTAAATACTAAGTTTTTCATATTAACAGAGTTCACCAGAAAATAGTAACGTGTATGCAACAATAACAGTTCATATAGAATTTAGCAATAGAGATTTTGTGACAGAAAACCCATAATTTCACACACACAACAATGGAAATAATCACATGAAAGACACTTATCTCAAGAAAATAGAAACCAATTGCATGCAGACCTTCCACGTTTCTCCCAACCTTAGACTACACTGCTCATAACTCTCAGCAGCGGGTCAACCCCGCGTAGGGGCTAAACTCTACCAGGGAAAGGGAAAACTAAGCCAATCTAAGGTCTGATAAGTAGAATAATTGTTTCATCCAAGGTGCCAATTGTTGCAACTAGCCTATGGTATCTCATTCCCCACATCCTTGTCCCACCCTTGGAAGTGTGCCCCTTCTCTGCTCAATAGTGCTTTAGCTACCCCATTTCCCTTCTGGGGCTTCAACAATGGAAGTATCAAATCCCCATAGCTATTTCCTAGCACAACAGGGAACAACTTTGAGTAGTCTCTCACCTAGAGAACTAGTCACAGGATTGACAACCAGCTTCTTCTGTAATACAGCCTGACAATCGCTTATTCACTCCAGCTCCCGCACTAACAGTACAAGTACAGGTTCTTCATCACAATTTAGTACTTTCCGATACAACTCACAATTGCTTCCCGTGCAACAACAATCAATACTCGGGATAATGCATAATAATATGTATAATTCCCCCTTCGCACGATATCCACAAATATATATATGCATGTGTCTTTTAGGACACTTGGCACTCCAAGGGACTCCCTTGTCCCTACTTTAGAGACTTAAGATATATAATAATATCCATTATTTTAGCTTTAAGGAATAATATTATAATATTCCATTGGGATTAATCCCCCTAGCTTATCCCCTTCCCAGACTCTTAGCCACACCTTTCCCTTTCTAAGTGGATTTCCCCCCCTATACTCATTTGTGGATCGGTCTGCATGTAGCAATGTGTTTTCATTAATAATATGAGTGTTTACATATTACAAAATTAGAATCGCTAGCCTTTATCATCCAGGCTCCCCGACCTAATAATAACATAAGTATTATGGCCTATAATAACCTCACTCACCAACCTATAAAACATTTACATTTTTATGTACAACTAGGTTTCGGCCTAGGGATATTGCATTCCCCTCCACCTTATTTATGCATTGTCCTCAGTGCAATATATATACACATACAATAAAAACTTTAATAGTTTTCAAAAAATATGTGGATACTATGCTCGCATATCCTCTTCATGCTCCCAAGTCGCATCCTCGTGACTGTATTAGGTGTTATCACCGAAAAATCATCTGCAACATTACAACCAACAGTTGAAGAAAGAAATCAATTCCAATAGCAATTACTACACCTAAAACATCAAAATCCATCAAAAAGGAATACAACTAGATACTTTGTTCAGAAATCAAAGTGCACAAATTCACCAAAGCAAGCGTGCGCACTGTGTGCATAATGTGTGGGCCAACACAACCCTAATTGTGCATTGTGCGCATAATGCACGATTGTCTACGAGAAAACCTGCACACTTCTCATGAATGACACATTTATGAATCTTGTCGACCTCTCAACCACTTCCAGTCTGACCCCCAACACGATTTGACACTCATATCTGAGCGAAATCTAGCTTGGAGGATGGTCAACGGCTAGGAAGTGCCCTAAAAGGCCCCTTGTTCACACTATGAACCAGTTATATCTTGCCATGAATAGACACTATATATATGTTCCATGGGTGTGGTAGAAAAAGAAGAACTTCAAGGTATTGTTATGCTGCAAGAATTCTTCTTGGAGAATCCTCTTTTCTCTTTGAATCATTCAAGCACTATAGCAAGGTTCATTCCACTCACCTCTTGAAAGGATTGGCATTGTATTTATTTACCATTATTACTTGTCATTGTATGAAGGGAAGATATCTCTCTATTAGGGAACTCAAGAGCCCTCCCAAGGAGGAAGAGGGGATTAATAAGTCCCTACCTTTCTCTACAGTGCTAGCCTATCAATACATTGATCCATTGGTAGCTATATGATTGTCATTTTCATTTTTCGTGGTTCTAGTTCTTGAAAGTTTTTCTAACCTTTGTCTCCTTTTACTTTTATTTTTATTTCTTTGTTTCATGTGTATTTGGTTATCTAATCAACTCACAACTCTCTGTCTTGTTTAGCTGACTTAACTAGTCAAGTAAGTGTTGTGTTTTTGCTCAACCTTGTGACAAAACCAACACAACAGATTGGTGACCATACTGGGGATGTGAATCAAATTCCTCCCTATTTAAGTCTTGAGAGAACTTGTTTCTAATTGTTTGGATATGCAGCTACCAAAACTAGCCTAATCCAGTCTTCCAAATTAAGAACTTAGAGCTAAGGCAAGAGAATTTCATTTTGAAATTTCTTTCCCGACGCATGACAAGGAGTGTGTGGCTTTCGAGGCACACGGACGCGCATTTTGCACACTCTATGTGTTGTGTGCATAAGAGCTTTCATAAACCCGTGCATTCTGTGCAATTGGCGCGACTGACAGAACTACATCATGCACACAAGTTCATTTATTTGCAAATTGTAAGGGTTTTTTGAGTGGTTTGAGGGCCCCTTTCCTTCAAATTTTAATTTCCCGCACTTTGTAAAGAAATCACACTTCACTTAGAGTCCTTTCTTACAAGAAACGTTAGCTAATATAAGCACATAGGAGTAAAAAGAATCACAATTCTTCTATTTTCTTTGTTGCCACATGGATGGATCATTTGGCATTTAAAACTTTGAGTTAAGGTTATTGATTTTTCAAACACAATCAAATAATTTAGGACTAGAAATCAATTTCAACCCCCAAGTATGCTCTTCCCCTGCACCCAAGTGTGATCTTGAGAATCAGAAAAGGTTTTTAAAAGGAAATTCCATCTCCCTTAAATCATTAGGAGAAGACAAAAACCCCTTTGGGTACCTCTTAATTTTGAAAATTATCTTAAATCTTTGTAAGGGCCCATACATGCTAATGCAGGAGCATTGCCAACAAAGCACAAGCATGGAAGACAGTTGGGCGCAATAGCGCATATTTTGAAACATTTTGAATTTCAAAAGATCAATGTGTTAATGTAGTATCTGACAAAACTTTTTGAGTTATGAACATCTTTAATGATCGGAGGCTGAGCCATCGCATAAGGTCGATGTAGAATGTATTTTGCTTTAATAAAAAGGATCACATTACAGATTTCGAGCTTGCACTCTTATCTATCTTACTCAAAATTCATTCTAATAAATGTTAAGTAGTTGATAGCATTTAATTCAGGTAGGATAGTGTAGAGTAGTTGGAGGGAAGAACTCGAGAGAGTCCCTTTGTATAAATCATTGTAACATTTCCCAGTAGTTGTTGTTGATAGTAGTGGTTGTTGATAGTTGTTGTGGCTGAATCTAATGTGTATATTGCCATTTTAAGCCAAGAGATGGGAGATGCAGAGACATATTGTATGAACGTATGTATACAATGTTCAGGCGAATGAATATAACAGAGGAACATTGTCCCAAGTGTGTGTTTTTATGTGTATGTCTGAATGAGTGAATGATAGACTTTTTGTTATTTTTCGGTACTCTGTTATTTCTTGTTCTTGTATCTATGACTGCATTTGCTTTGTTGAATGTATGAGTCACCATGAGGAGTGAATAAGTTTCAATTGTTTCTCTTCATTGAGCGAGTGCAATGTTACGAGGGAAAAACTCTCTATGGCCAAGGGTAAACCACAACAGACAGGTATGACTATACAAATCAACTCAATTACAACATATTCTATATAAACGAATGTGCTAGGTGAGAAAGAGATTTACCTCAATCCAATGTTTGATGATGTTCCACCGCTGAGCATTTTGACCCAAAGCTTTATACTTGCAAGAAGTTCTCAACAAACAAATATAGCAAGTACGTAGTGATAATATATATGGGGTTAGCACATCAAATAGCATAATCCATTAATAAACATTACAAACATGCCCATGGACAATAATCATATATTTTCAAGATACCAATAGGATGGGAAAGGAGTATTTATATTAATAATTGATCAACAGAAGTGACAACATTACAAACTTCTGTGTCGACACGGTTCGAAACCAAGAAACCAAGTTCCTTCCAACTGGGTCTCCACCACTTCAATCCCCCACCAAAGGCAAGCTCATAGGAAAGAGGAAATGAGGTGCTCTCAACAATAAGGAAAGATATTGGGGGCTAAACACTATGTTCAAACTTGAGGGACAAAGGGATGCAGACTCAATATGAAGTAATTTCTCTAGAGTAACTTTGCTCTCAAATTTGAATGTTTTCTCCTTCTTTTCCATAGTTCGAAATTGTGCTCTTATAGCCTCTAGAATGAAACTGAAGGGACGAGTCAGAACATTTCCAGTATATGGAAGGCCAAAGATCATAGATATTTTGTCATGACATGGAAATCCGACTTCATTTTGTATTTTCTGGCACAAATCTCAATGTACATGGGTTGTAGTGGAGCAGTAAGCGTATATGCATCTTGCCTAACTGATAGGCGTCGTATATGTGGAAAAATGTATATTTTTGGCTCTGGATTCATCAAAAAAGGGTTGACAAGTCTTCATAGGGAAATGGAAAAAGGCCCTTTGTGCAAGATGGCAATGGTGATGCAAATCTTGCTATAACAGATGCCCCCTAATGTGTGAGATCAGAGGAGTATCTGCGATAGCCGAAATACATTATAAATAACCCATAAGTGGAGTGGTAGAGAACCAGTTGGATGAACTCAATTTCTCATTACATTATGTACTAACTTTGCATACATGGCTGCCAAGAATACAATGCAGATCCATGCGGAAAATATACCAACAAGTGTTCATGGCCATGAATAGGAAAATACAAATGCGGTTATATGCCAAAAGTTGTCATAGTCACGAACAAGGGCCAGTGAAACCAATCTCAAAATCAATCTGAAGATATTTGTATACCACGGAGTACAATATGGTCTCCCATGATCACTGTAGTCAAATAGGTGTTGGTCCAATGAAAGAGAAGCAACAACTCAGGAAAGCTGCAACCACATAGTGATGTCTTCAAGTCTTCTACACTATCCACCAAGGTGAAAGTCTACACCATGTGAATAAAGGAATTGAGGTCAAACACAATGAGACATTGTTTGATTAACGATCATTGAGGTATACCATTAACAAATGCGAGACAACCTACCAATAATGAGAGTAGGTATCAAGGCACCAAGTACATTTCTACAAGTGCGAATAAAGGAGTCGGTGTCGAACACTTGAGAAATCCATTGATCAGGAGACATTGATGTAGTCCCATATGTCAATGGCGAGAGATCCTGCCACTAAGGACTGCAAACCTCAAGGTAATCACAAAACTCTAGGTCCCATATCTAGAATAAATGAGCTGAAGTCGATGGAAAGAGACCCGCTGAAAGGAGAGCATTGAAGAATCTCTCATCAGTCGGCACGAGGAACAAAGCATGAGCTTCATAGATTTGGTGGAGATCGGATGAAGAACATGTTCATGAACCAACAACCCTGTGCATCTTTCACGTGTGCTAGATGAAATCGGTACACGAAAAGGACCCTCTGAATAGTAGTCAATGATGAAAACTATTGACAAAGGCGAGGAAACCACCAATAAGGATAATGGCATCCAAGACACTGCACAAATCCCAAAGTGTGAATAGATGTCTTTTCGTCGAACACAAGGGAAAGCACCTAGTCAACAACCAATCATGAAATTTCGATTGATGGGTTCAAGGTGACCTACCAATGATGAAAGCAGGACCAGGGTGCATGATGAGACCAAAGTATCATGTGATTCTGAGACAAACTGAAGGTATGGCCAGTGTGCAAAGTCAATATTTCTGAGGAATGGTCGACACAGGTTGATAGACTTCCTTTGAACAAGAGCATGAGACATATGGTGGACTCCGGCAGCATAGACTCAATGATGTGACTATTAGATGTAGGAGGCATCAATAATGTTCTCTATAGGGACTGGAAGAGTAACCAATTGGTAGAGAAAACTATGTAATGAGATCAACTTCCTAAGGCCATGCTAAACCCAAAATTATGATGATGCAAGGACTCAATAACTTTTTGCTCTGTTCAAAGGCGACACGACTGATGCCAATTACAATATATTACTCCCTTCTCGCCCATCTTTTTTTTGTTTTTTCATAACAAATGATTGTTATGACACAAAGGAGGGAACGAGTGTCACAAGTAAGAAAAAACTAGTTCCAGCAGTGGAACATACCTATGCTCAATGCAAGGAAATGCATGCGGGAGATGGACACTCGGGGTGATGTTCCTTCCAGGGTATAGGGTGTCAAATTGCGAAGGATATAAACAAGGCTCTGCTTGGTTGAGGATGCAAAACTGCTTAGGCAATGGTTTATAACGCAAAGCAAGAACCAACTAAAGGCTCAATACTGCAAGTGAGGGCATGAGATGAAATCACAATTTAACGCCAAAAAAAATGTCCTTTTTTATATCTTTTAGTCTACTTGGTGTGAAAAAGGGGTAAACTTGTGCCAAATAGACTTCTTTTCAAATCCAATTTACGAGTGTGAAAAAGACAAGTTCACTCGGCAATCTATTCTATTTTTGATAACGAGTTTGAAAAGAGATTAAATAAGACTCATGATCTTTCAAATCCAATTTTAACGAGTGTGAAAGGGACAAATCACTTGGCAATCTTTTCAGTTTTTTATACGAGTCAGAAAAGAGCTTAACTAAGACTCTTTTGGGGGAGTCTGTGGGAAATAAGGCCGCATGTGTATGAATGAGAAATGAGGCTCATCATAATTTCATGTATGGAATTATAATGGAATCCGGGTCCTAAGAAAAGAACTCAGCATGGGCACCAAAATGACAAAGAGGATTTAACTAGGGTATCCATGTTTGGTAAATCTCTACCATTTATTAACGATGCTACTTATATCAGATGGAGGGTTATGCGTCGCAATAAATGGGTTCGTACCTAGGGCATGAAAAGTGGTAGTCGAAGGATAATGCAAAATGAACGATGGATTTTATACCTATCCTATATGCTAGGTCATGAAAATACCTTCCCAAGGAGATGAACGACCAACCATGACGTTGAAATCCGCAAGAAAATTGAGCCGAAACTACAAAAACCAGCTTAAAACCATTCTTGAATTAGTCCATTAGACGAAACAATAGCATAAAACTATATCGAGTGGGTAAAAATAGCTTATACATAGTAATGAAATCAAAATTTACTGTATCATTTTGTTTTTTACCCAAATAGTGCAATTTGGACTAAAATACCTCCAGAATTCAAACGACAACTGCGGGAGCATTAGGCAGTGAAATCACGAACCGTCTGGATCAGGTAACTCTTCATCTCATCTCCTTCAATTTTAGTTGTTTACATTTTTGAATTAGGTTCTATTTTGTTAGATTTTAAGGGCGCAAATTGGGTTTTTCGGTATACGCGGGTTTCTCTGAATAGATCGCGTATACGACTAGTTATATGCTCCTGTGTGAACCAAAGGGGGCGTATACCAAGCCCTACCCATGACTGTTTGTAAATAAACTGTGTATACATGTGCAAAATGGAAAAAAGAAAGGTTTCTAACTCAAAAAATGATTTGTTTTTTGCAGGATGGTGTTGGAATGGAGAGAGTGAGAGCATGAGGAGGTGGATGCAGCAGTGGATAAAGATCTGGTGGCTCAAGAGTCTTTAAAAATATGTGGTTTGTACAAGTTTTGGGCTCTCAAAGGAATGAGGGCCCAAGTGAGGTTGTTGGAAATGCTGGTGAGCTATTGGGATCCTGATAGAGAAAGCTTTATCCTTGATGGACAACCATTAAGGATCGAAGTAGAGGACATCTACTTCTTGATTGGACTTTCACTCCGAGGAGAGGTTGTGGACCTCAAGTCACGTGGAGTAGGGAGTGGGATGAAGGTCAAAGAGTACATCGAGGCCCACTGTGTTGCAGGGACTCCCATGGTGGGAAGTCAAATCCCCATCCAAGATATAGGTAACCCCAGTGTGAAGATTATTGTGCTCGTGCTTACCAGGATCATAGGATCGGCCTCGTTGCATTAAGCATCGAGGCCACTTATGTTTTACTCATTGGAGTGTGCGAGGCCCACTATCTACGATTGGTGTACCTGACTGCTGACCAATGTGAAAGGTCATCTGACAGAGTGCAAGGAAGGGAGTAAGCGAAACTTCGGATTTGCCTCTATCCTTTGCAGCTTCTTCTTCGAGTGAGTTCCAGGTCTGGGACCTAGAGTGGAGATCCTTCCTAGGGTACCACGTGATCTAGCTATGACGTGGTGGATTGAGGTCATGAGACGGCAGGGAGGAGGTAGGGTGGCGACACCCTACAATGATGATTTTTTCTTCTCGTGGCGGAGACAAATCATTGCTCTGGACGATTATCCCTATGCGAGGATCAATTTTAGGGGAGGCCCATATATGCCGCTTCCACCAGGGGCCGTGTTGGCAGCCAATTCACATTTTTTTATTGTCTCATAAGCTGCCTACACCAATGTTTCACAAACATTGATTTTTCATCGCAATTTTCAATTGAACAATGATTTTATTCTTTGCGCCTTTCCGCACGCCTACCTTCACTAAGTCTTCATGAGTGCAAGCATGAAGATTTCTCCTTTCAAGAGCTCATTTCGATCATTTTCTCAACTGCCAATATCTTTTGTGTAACTATGCATTTTGTGCCTATCTTTTTATTGGTCTTTACATGATCGGCAATATCCCTTGATCGTTTTTCATACTGCGATGGATTATATAACTCAGTTTTATTCGAGACATTTAGCCTTTGGATTCTCATTTCATGACTTGCCTAAAACATTGATTCATTGAATTGCAACGAGGTCATGATTTATCTTTTGTGATCCTTATTATTGATCCTTATAATAGCTCTTGACATATCAATTGTATGTAATATCAATTTGACACCTTAGTTAAACGTTTGATTAATGCATTGGCGAGAACATGATTGTGGGTTTTGAACTGCATGTCGGTGTTTGAACGTTATGATATAACACTCACACACGTTGGTATACTCTTTGGGCATGCTTATGTCGATTGTGTGATTGGATTTCATTTGATTTTGCAATGCATTAGTATTTTGATTGGCTTCTTATTTGGCCTACTCAACCTTTCGTTCATAAGATACATAGATATTCATGCATATATTTTAATATAATGCCTATGGCTACTGTTGCAACTATTGGTATGTTGGTTACATATGTCGGCACATTGATTAAGCGATGGATATCGGTGGTTACATTGATGCATAGTTGGGTTTGGTATTGATTCCAATTCGATTGCCGGTAGATCAAAAACGTTTCTATAACATTGATTGCACATGCACTTATCATTGTTTATTGGTCAACCAATTAATATAATTGTTGAGTTGTTTTATAGGGGATTTTACAGCTGTAAACGCCTGCCTCCAGGAATTTAGCTATTCCTCACTTGCCACGCTTATGCTCGCTAATGTGATGATTTTATTAGATTTGCAAATCATACACAGGTAACTTGGGTCATTTTTGTTATATGGTTTGACATTTTCAGAGCTAGATCTGAATACCTCTTTGTTTATGCGACCTGTGAAAATTCCTGGCGTTTCTAGGGTTTCCCATCTGTATTTTTTGTTTGGAGGGTTGTGCGAGTTTAGAGACAGGATCTGCAATTTTCATGCAATAAGTCAGCCTGGATATAAGCTTAAAACGATCTGCAACCAAATTGAGGGTTTGTGGTTTCCTTAGTAAACCAGGCCAAGAATGGCAATATGGAATAATACCTTGGATCCAAGCAAAAGGATTCAAAGAATTTCAAAGAAAACCTTCTTGTGTTTTTTGGACAGTCTTATCCTTGAGTGTCAGGATGGACCTGTGTTTGATCAAGTTTCATGAAGAAATTGCTCTTTCATATACTCCTCCAAGGGTTTTTTCGACAGGTCACGACATTGGTCGGACTCCAGCTTGTGACATCGCTTGTTACTGTTGCAAAAACACTTGGTGGACAACGTGAGACTACACAATGGCAATCGGATGCTGAGAAAAAGTAAAGGAAAGATGACCCTCGTTTAGAGTCATTGAATAAAACATCGTCTGCAAGCGCATGAAAAGGATAACTATGGCAGAAGAAATGATGCGTAAAATATTTACAGGGCTTTTTATGCATTGTTATTGAGATGTAGATCCGGATATTCGGATTGCATGTATCAGAGCTATCGGTTCATGGATTCTGTCTTATCCATCCCTATTCCTACAAGATCTATACTTGAAATACCTTGGAATGGACCC
>JZKD02S2020184.1:7726-41271 GCA_000966675.3 Picea glauca | reverse complement strand
ATACGTGGCATGAATCTACCAGTCCTGAGTCACACCACCTCCTACTATCTGACATACCTCGTCACCTCATGATGTCATCATCTACCTTTCCATAGGAGTCACATCCCATAGCTCCGTCAGTCCTTCTCTCTCATTCACTCGTGGCAAGTCCCCTCACCATAATTTTTTCCCCCAATCAATAACTGCCACATCGCCCATCCATATCCCTCAGTCATTGTCACCTGCCATGTCACATTATAAATGACCTGTTGGTCATTTATTACTGGATAACTTAACCGTTAACCAGTTGACCTGTCCCCCACTCCCAACGGATACCCGTTTACTCAATACTACCCTCACCACTTCATTCTTTCACCATTTACCCACTCTTCACACTAGAGAATTTACCCCATTTTCCTCTCCGTGAGTTTCACATGGCACTATGACCCATGCAGGATTATTTCAGAGATGAGGATAAAAAACAAGAATATCACGTTTGTACATGTATCTATGCCTGAGGCAGAAAAATTTGCAAACCAAACAGGATGGGAACCAAATACTTTGGTTGAAACAGAACAACAGGACCCCCCAGTCATTGTATCATAGACAACCACACCATAGGCTCCAAAGGAAAAAAGGCCTAGGTAAGATCTATCACCTCCTGTCATTGAAGTGTCATTAGAAGAATTTCGACTACATACCAAGACACCAAAAACCAGTCGGGCTCCTGACCCGGCTGGAGAAAAAGAAATTCCATCCACTACAGTGACAAAGGTTGATCGGTCAATCCTCAATACAAGTGGCAAGCAGATCATAACCACAGTGTTACCAAAGAAGCCTATAGATACTCCACCAATCAACCAGCCAGGCAAGACAGGACCAAAGCTGAGTATTTTTTAGAAATACGACCTGATCAAGAAAAAGAATCAGACTCTGACAAGCAGCACATACGCCCAATTCTGGAAGCAGACGTCGACTGCACAACACAGGTTGCTATCGACATTCGACACAGAGAAGGGAATAATGCACATGGCATTTCTCCAAGCACAGGTGCCAGACCTAAAGGTAATCATTGATTACAAAAGGGAAACTTTTGAATTCCAGACTAAGGATGTGCACCCAGCCGATCAAATGGATCTGCACAGGAAAAATGGAGAAATGGTTTTCTCCACGCTGGCACATGCTTCCACTACTACCTCCAGGTTACAAGTGTCTCTGAACAACGTCCAAACACAGTTGAAGCTGGAAAAAATATCCTCCTTTGCCAAGGATAACAGAATCAAGACGCTGCAGGAACTGGTCCTCAAGATCGGGTATGATCCGTCGAATGTGAAAGAAGTCAAGGAGATGATCAAGAAGAAAAATGCAGACATAGCATCTTTAAGGAAACAATTGAAGCTTCCACCAATAGTAGACTTGAAGGCAAAGGAAATAGCAGAGACAGAAGGAGAAAAAGATGAAATGCTTAAGTTGATCATGGAGCAGAATGCACAATTAAAGGAAATGGAAGCTGAAATGGAGAAGCTAGTGAAAGAGAAAGAACAGTTGAAACCCATGGAAATCATTCCATTGAGTGCAGTTCCACTCTCAGGAGTGAGCACAACATCACTAGCAGAAGTCCCATTGGTGAATCCACTGACGTCTCTGGAAAAGATGGTTGAATTGGCCAAATCTATGGAAGAGATGAACCTGCGGGAGACAGAGATTAGCAGGCTCAAAAAGGAGATTGAGAACCTTCAGGAACTCAAATCTTCTTATCAAATCAACTTCTCCAAGGAAAAACAGGTGTCAAACCAACTCAAACAAGAGTTACAACAACTCTGGAAGCAAACAGTGGCAGGTAAAACACTGACTGAAGTCAAAGAAAGTGTCTGGACAAACATCACCAAGTCTATGAACGAAATATGGACAATGATACAGATTATGTTTGAGCAGAATGAATTGGTGCAGAGAAGTAAACAAGCCATCGAGAATATTAGATCAGAACTGGGAGAGATGCCCACACAGGCTAATGAAATCATCAAATTCTTGAATTCTAAAACCAGAGAGGAGCTGGAAGAGCTGAGAATTGAGGATAGAACAGAGACCATCCTTGAGGTCAAAAGAGTCTTGACCAAGAGAGGATTGATTCTATAGCTAGAAGAAAAGGTTCAAGCCATGGACCTAGGGGTTCAAAGGTTTTTCAGCGAGATTGAGGCTCTACAGAAGAAAGTTCTTCCTGGTCTGAAGGTGATAAATGACAAATTGATGACACTCCCAGATTATAAAAAGAGACTAGCCGATGTGGCTAAGGATAGTTCAAAATTTTCAGCGATTCAAGGTAGCATCACTAGCAAGGAATTCCTAGATGCACTTCAGTTGGACATCAACATACAGCATGAGATCCAGTACATCTTCATCACCAAGCCTACTTTTCCCAAGTACACAGAGATGGATGAAGTCTACCAAAGGTTACTCAAAGTTAGCATTCCCAGTCATCTTCGATGGGAAGAGCTTTGTAACCTGATCGAGTAGTATATGAGTTGTCCCAGCCCAGTTAGCTATCCAGTCAGACAAGGTCATGCAGAGGCCTCGCCAACGGTTCACCCTGAAAACAACATGTAGTTTCGACACATCATCAAACAGTTTCCTAGATTCTTGTAATTTGTTAAGTTAGTTAAGCTGAAAATAGATTTACCACGTCCTGATATTTAATGACAGGATCGTTTGTAATTTTGGGATATAAATATTTCACTTTTCCAAGTATTGAGGGTTGATCTTTACGCCCTGAGAGCTATCAGACTGTAATATTTTTCAAGATATTTTCCATTAATACAAAGAGGCATTTTTATAGGATTCTTGCGTGTATTCACTGGTGATGTTTTCCTTTCTAAGTTAAATGTTATTATGGCTTAGTTATCATACTATTTTCTAAATCTAATCTTTGAAAGTAACGAACGTTGCAGGATTTATCTTTGTATACCATGTTTATGACTTTAAAGATTTTAGTGTTGTATCTTCTGATTTTACGATAAAGAAATTCTTAACTGCTTCTTTGTCGTAACTGACATTCTCACCTTTTCTGTTATTCCTCGTTTATGCTGCTAAAAGAATCCAGTGATTACATTATCTCGCCCTGTGAAAGGTTCCTTTGTTTTCTGGTTTAGATTTTATTTTCATGATACAGACCCCATAGCCCAATGGATGTGTAAATCTCTCTCAGCCAACCCAACGAAAACTACAACAAAAAAAATCAACATATTCTATTTACCTAGCCTAGTATTTTAAATTCAAAAACATATCTAAATCATATAGAGAGATCCCTCTCTAAAGCTGGTAGGGCTAGATCCCAGCTTTGAAGAGGTTGGATAAAGTTACCTTCCGTAGATTTCTTCTTTTCTGACAATCTCTAGGAAATTTACAGAGCGTTAACATAGTGGCAACTCCACTGGGGAACAAAACTAAACAAATTTTTAACCTCATGTCTTCTTTTCCCTAGAAGAAAATTTTTCTTCTGAAATATTGCAAATCTGTGAAAGAAGTAATGTTTAGAGGTTGTTGAAAACTTGCACATATTATTTTCGGATTCGTAAAACTAAAAAGTATATATATATATAAATCAAAAAGAAATCTGGCTCCCAAAAGAGCTTATACTCGATCTCACCCAGACCCAGAACCTGCGATAGCAACTGATAATCCAGAATAGTTACTCAGGAAAAAGACCATAGTTGAAGATTCAGTGAGTCATAATCCACTTCAGAAGTCCCCTTCTCTTCCAGAGGAGCTTGTTGCTCTTCAGGATCTTGACTTTGACATCCTTTTCAAACAAAGCCTGTTCAGAACAAAATCTGATAGCTTTGTGGTTGGAACCGTCCTAGACCCAACCATCTTGCAACCCCGGACCCCTGAAGTTCTATCTCCCACTGCTAAACCTCAAACCACTCACTCTATGCCAGCTAGTCTCTCCTCATCCTCATCTTCTGTCACCATCCCACCTAGCATCCGGGTTATCATCCCGCCCCCTCCGCCTACCATTGCAGCCATATATTCTCCTTTGGGGTTGGATGCACCTCTCCATGCTATGCCCCTAGATTATCAACTGAGAATTCCACAGTTCGATGGAACATGACCTTTGAGTGCCCAACAACACGTTGATAAAATGAATGATTATTTTGACCTGCAGGAAGCAGATGAGGCTGACGTTCAAATGAGATTGTTTGCCCAAAGTTTGACGGTTGATGTTAAGAAATGGTATAAAGGTTTACGTGTTGCCTCAGTCCTTGACCTTATCACATTTCAAAGAAGTTTTCTAGACAGATGGGAGGTAAAGAAAAACCCTCTCCAAATATTGTCAGAATACGAAAACATCAGAAGAAATCAAGGTGAGACAGTACAATATTACTGCACCCATTTCAATAACTTGTACAATGCAATTCCAGCCGATATTAAACCTCCACAAGGTTTGGCATTGATAAAATTCCCTGATGGTTTTGACGCCGATATGTCGTATCAATTAAGGGAAAGAAACTCCACCACCCTGGAGGACATGCATAAAAGCGCAATAAGTGTGGAGGCCAACTTATTGGCAACAGAGGATAGAGAGGAGAGTCACAATTAAAGAGGAACCTTCCACATCAACCTCCGATTCCAAATTGGATTCCTCGGCCAGAGAAATGGAAATAATGATGGAGAGACTTATTGTATTTGAAAGAAACTCTCCTAGAGAAAACCCACCAGCTCCTCAAATTCGAAATCCTAACTTCAGAAGAAACCCTCCTCAAATTAGGTAGAGAGATCCTAGGGATCAAAGGGAACAGAGAGGTCCTGATCAACAGATCAGACCTCCCCTACAACAAAATTATTCTGATGAAGGAGAGGAAGTAATTGATGAATTGGAGGATACTCACATAAACCTCATGGGCATTCACGATAACGAAGCTATTTTCCTTACCCAGAAAGAGCAAGAACTTTTTCTTCTCAATCAAACAAAGGTAAGTGAAGAAGCTGAAGATGTCGAACAACAGGCATTTGAAAATTCTATTTTGGAGATACATCGGCAGTACAATCTTTGAAGTAAGAAGACAGACAGGAGTTCTCCAAAAAAGGTGACCGAAACAAAGAAGATAGTCAAAACCCAAAAATCCCCTGAGCCTTCTGCCGAGAAGAGTCATGAGAAAGGTAATGCTGAAGTTCCAGCAAAAGGGAACCTTAACATTCTGAAAAGATCATCGCAGAATGAGGTTTCATCAATTAACCCACCAAATACTTATGGCCAGATGATTGTGGTGGAAAAATCAGAATTGTTGAGCCAAAGCAAAGCACCTACACCTTTCAGCCTCGAAGGGGAATTAGAGAAAGTAAAAATTCCCATTCCCCTTTCTGAGTTGATGAGCAAAGACACTTATCGGTCGCAGGTGATCAAAGCACTGAGCATTGAACCCGATATAGGCATGAAGGCCTTAACCATTGGATCAGTGAATCATTCAAATACTGTAAACCTTACATATGATCAACCTGAACTCCTGTTCGGACCTGAAGTGGATGGTCAAACCGACAATGGTGTTGTCGCTCCTTTTTACATCAGCCTAAATATACATGACCTGATTCTGCATAATGTTATGTTAGATTTAGGTGCTTCCCATAATCTGATGCCTAAAGCAGTGATGGAAAAACTGGGACTTGAGGTTACCAGACCTTACAAGGACTTACACTCTTTTGACTCCAGAAAAGTTAGATGTATCGGTTTGATCAAGGATCTGTGTATCACCCTGGTTCAAATTCCTGCAAAAAGAATGGTCATGGATGTTGTGGTTGCGGACATTCCCCCGAAATATGGCATGTTGTTGTCACGGTCTTGGGGGGCCAAGTTGAAAGGTACTTTGCAGTTGGATATGTCGTATGCCACTGTCCTAGTTTTGGGGCAACAAAGAAGACTGTACAGAGAAACACTGATGAAATACATGGTTAGTAGCCAAGAAAAACCACATAACTATCCTTTGTACTCTGCACATTCTGACCTGGATTCCTTTATCCTATATAACGATGGTGACATGAGAGAACAAATCACTCAGCTGGTAGAAGATACATCTGGTCCGGACGAAGGCCAAGAAATCGTTGAGGCAGAAAGAAAGAAAAATGTGATAACTGAAGAATTGCCAGCAGATTTCTGGAGCATGGACTTTGATGGATCTGTAAGTAAAGAAGGAGCTAGAGCAGGAGTCTGGTTGCACAATCATAGATCCAAGTATTCGGAAAACCATTCTTACAAATTAAACTTTCAATGCACTAACAATATTGCTGAGTATGAAGCCTTGATGCTCGGTCTGAAACTTCTGAAGAAGGTTGGTGCTAAACAAATTATGGTAAGAAGTGATTCTGAGTTAATAATCAAGCAAATTAAAGGCGACTATGCAGAAAAACACCCCCGTCTTAGAGATTATAGGAATGTTGTTCTGGACGCTCTTAAATGTTTCACTGAAGTTGATTTGCAGGTGATGCCTAGGGGACAAAATATTTTGGCAGATGGGTTAGCTACATCAGCAGCCACATGCAAGATACCTTTTCGTTCCACTCGCCCATACACAGTGGAGGTGAAGTGCAGACCAATTGTTTTAGACAACATCAAATACTGGCAGGTATTTGGTAATGATGATCAAATTGAAGATTTTCTGCAATGTAAAAATGATTTTGAGTGTACAAACATACACTTAGAAAATGAAGATGAAAATGTAAAAAGACCTGATTTTGAAAATGATAGTGTAAATAAGATAGATTCGGGAGAGTTAGGTGATGATGAGATAGAAGTTGATATTTTGCATTTGAAAAGTAATGTTTTACCTAGGGGTTTAGTTCCTTTAGAGGACCTATTCGATTTTAATGATGTAGCTAAAAAACCGAAAATTGAAGCCATTGGTCAAGAAGTAGAAGATTGTAATATAGGGATAGAAGAGAAACCCAAGATGGTGAAACTTTCCAAATCATTACCCCCTGAGAAAAAACTCAAATACATTGAGCTTTTCAAGGAATATTCCAACGTATTTTCCTGGGGTTACGAGGACTTGAAAGCTTATGATACCAGCATCATACAACATAGGATTCCAATAAAAGAATATCAAAAACCTTTCAGACAAAAACTTAGGAGAATTAATCCCAAGCTACTTCCCCTGATAGAAAAAGAGATCAAAAAAATGTACGATGCTAAGATCATAGTCCCCTTACGGTTTTCCAAATGGGTTTCAAATTTGGTCCCAACACGAAAGAAATCTAGAGAAATCAGGCTTTGCATCGATTTCCGAAATCTGAATAAGGTCTCTCTCAAGAATAATTACCCATTGCCAAAAATGGACCACACATTACAAATGGTAGTTGGATCCAGTCGAATCTCTTTACTGGATGGGTTCTTGGGTTATAATCAGGTCCTCGTTCACCTAGATGACCAAGACAAAAACGCTTTCACAACACCATGGGGTACTTTCATGTATGTGAAAATGCCTTTTGGGTTGATGAATGCTGGGGCCACTTTACAGAGAGTGATGGACATCGCTTTTGTGGAAGAACTTAGAAAATTTATTGTCATCTATCTAGACGAAGTAACTATGTTCTCCCAATCTGATGATGAGCACTTACGACATCTCAGACGAGTTTTTGAGAAATGCAGGAAATTTTGGATTTCTTTAAATCCTAAGAAGAGCCTCTTCGGATTAGAGGAAGGTAAACTGCTAGGGCTCATAATCTCTAAGGACAAAATTAAAATAGACCCCAGCAGAATCGAGACCATTCAGAAATTAGAACACCCAAGAAACATCAAAGAGTTATAGTCTTTTATCGAAAAAGTAAACTTTCTACAAAGATTCATACCCAACCTGGCTGAGCTTCTCGGGAACATCACAAACATGTTAAAAAAGGACACAAAAATAAAATGGGACATCGAGTCCAAGTAGTCTTTTGAACAAGTCAAACACGCACTCACGGAAGCCCCAGTCTTGATCAGTCCTAACTTCACCAAATATTTCTATCTTTTTTCTTTCGCCTCTGAACATACCATTGCAGCAGTATTACTACAGAAAAACAATGAAGGGTATGAACAACCCATAGCCTTTTTCAGTAAAGCCTTAAGAGATGCTGCTTTGAATTATAAAATAATGGAGAAACAAGCTTTTGCTTTGGTGAAAGCCATAGAAGATTTTAGAGTATACATTCTCCATTCCCACACCATTGCATATGTTCCGAATGCTGTAGTAAAAGACATTTCAATAGAGGACGATCCAGACGGCCGAAGAGGAAAATGGATTGCTATCATTCTAGAGTATGACATAGAGATTAAGCCTACTAAACTGATTAAAGGTCAAGGTCTAGCAAAGTTAATGGCTGAATCAAATTTCCATGCTCTTGACATTAATTTCTTAGTTGCAGCAGATGAACAAGGTGAGCAGGCGACTCCAAGTGTGAGAGAGGTATTTCTTGACTCTCCATGGTACGCAGACCTGATATTTGTTTTGCATAATTTACAAGCTCCCCCTGGTCTGACCAAAACTAAAGCTAGGTTTTTGAAATTGAAAGCATTAAAATTTTGCATTCTAGAAGGCAATCTGTATTAGAAAGATCCTGGAGGTATTTTTTTAAATTGTCTATTGAAGGATGAAGTTGACAAAGTACTGCAGGAGTTTCATGTAGGAGACTGTGGTGGTCATCTGAACTGGAAGGCCACAGCCAACAAAATCCTCAGAGCTGGATTCTATTGGCCAACTCTATTCGTTGATGTGCATCATAAAGTGACTTCGTGTCATCAATGTCAGCTATTCGAAGGAAAAAGGAAACTTCTTCCCTACCCCTGAAACCAATCTCCATTGAGGCTCTGTTCCAGCAATGGGGATTAGACTTCATCGAAGAAATACATCCTCCTTTTTTGGGCCAACATAGGTGGATTCTTACTGCCACGGATTATTTTACAAAATGGATCGAAGCAGTACCAAGCAGGCAAGCCACTGATTCTGTCATTATTAAATTTCTTGAAAATAATATCTTGTCTCGTTTTGGATGTCCTAGAAAGATTATAACTGACAATGCAGATTCTTTTTTATCTAAGAAACTCATAGATTTCTGCAACCAGTATCATATTGGTTTGGGTCATTCCATAGCTTACTACCCTCAGGGAAATGGGCTGGCAGAATCATCAAATAAAATCCTGGTAAACATTATCAAGAAAACTTTGCAAGAAAACAAGAAGTCGTGGCATAACAAGTTGGTTTTTGCATTATGGGCCGACATACTCACCACCAAAAGGTCAATCAGTATGTCACCATATCAGCTGGTCTATGGCACATAAGCAGTTTTTCCCACTTCCTTAGGGGTTCCTGTCATGAAATTGTTGCAAGACATACAAGCCAAGCCAAACGAATCCCAAAGAAGGATCAACCAGATGATCCATTTGAAGCAATCCAAGGAAGAAGTGTACAACAAGACTCAGGTAGTCCAAGAAAGCATTAAGAATATTTTTGACAAAAGAACCAAGGAAGATGATTTTAAGCTAGGAGATTTGGTGCTGAAATGGGATTCGCGAAATGAAGACAAGGGAAAGCATGGAAAATTCGATAGTCTGTGGAAGGGACCATACTTGATTCAAGCATTCAGAGGGAATAACTCTTTCTTGCTAAACAACAGTGATGGGACAGATCTGCCAAGAGGACCTGTAAATGGCAGAATGTTGAAGCATTATTCATCGCCTCAGTAGAAACCTGAAGTCATACTTTCCATTGTACAAACCATTTTCATTTTGCTTGTGAGTTTCTGAGTGAATAACTTTGGTCAGATGGTTGAAGCCCGAAGGGAAGGCCCTAAGCCACTGACCATTGTTTTCCATTTTTCGAAAATAAAACCAATCAAGCAACAAAGGCGACTATGGAGAAAGTTTCAGAACATCAGAAATCAGGATTCTTGGCACTTCACAAGGAGAGTACCATCCCCAGGTGGAGCCACTGTTATCACACTATAATTTATAGGATCAGCTAGTGACTGGAATGTTTTCTCTTCAGTGTTTTTGTTTGTCAAATGATTTTTCATTATGCAAATAATTTGAGAAAAAGAAAAAGAAAAAGAAAGAAAAGAATAAAAGAGGGCATAAAAGAATTTCAATTAAAGCCCCATGCAATAATAGTGACTTGGTCCATACCTTTCAAGCATGGCCAAGATTTTTTAAATTGATGTTGATAGGAATAGTGAATAAGCTTGGCTAAACTGTCTAATCTTAGCCAAGTGATCTAGGTTAGTTAGTGAATAAATCTGGCCAGACTGTCTAATCTTGGTCAGGTAGCCCCAGGATAGAGTAAGTTCTTAGCTCAACAGTTTAATCTGGGTTAATTGTCATAGGAAGTTAGGTTAGAACATAGGGTAGTTTGCTTGATTTAAATAAAACTAGCTCGATGATCAATGTTGGACCATGTCTTGGATGCTTAAAATGTTGTTTGTCTAACCCCTTGGTGATGTAAACATGTAAAAGTTTGGGAAAAACCCATGATATGCATTTATCCTAAGTTTCTCTCGACGCATATGCTTTCACGCTCGCATTTATGCACCGCTTATGTATCAACAGCTGAGATGATTGCGCCCAGATCTATGGTGGACAACTCTTTCCGGACCCCCCAAACCGTTCTACCTTTAATAGTGGGGGGGGGTCTGGAATCACTGATAATGTATGCGTGCATCTGGACGGCCCAAGTTTTGGTGCTTAGATCTACGGTCTGTATTGGATTCCGGACCCCCCCGTCCGTTCTGCCTTTAATGGAGGGGGGGGGGTCTAGAATGTGTGTTAAAGAGCGCGCCCAGATCTACGGTCGAAAGGAAAGTGCACAGATCAATGGCTCAAGGTGTTTTTCGGACCCCCCCGACTGATCTACCTTTAACAATGGGGGGGGGGTCCGGAATGGAATCTTACTCTGGCGGGCCCCTTATCTATACGTGGCATGAATCTACTGGTCTCGAGTCCCACTGCCTCCTACTGTCTGACATACCTCGTCACCTCGTGACATCATCATCCACCTTTCCATAAGAGTCACATCCCATAGCTCCGTTAGTCCTTCTCCCTCATTCACTCGTGGCAAGTCCCCTCACCATGATTTTTTCCCCCAATCGATAACCGCCACATCACCCATCTGTATCCCTCAGTCGTTGTCACCTGCCATCTCATGTTCTAAATGACCCGTTGGCCATTTATTACTGGATAACTTATCCGTTAACCAGCTGACCTGTCCCCCGTGCCCAACGGATACCCGTTTACTCAATACTACCCTCACCACTTCATTCTTTCACCATTTACCCACTCTTCACACCAGAGAATTTACCCTGTTTTCCTCTCTGTCACAGTTAGTCGCCCCCATCTATAGTCGTCCCCACTAACGTTGTTTTATTTGCAGGTATTTTTATAGTAATGGCACCAAAGTCAAAACGAACAGAAGGAGAGGAGAATCCATTTCTCTCGCCTCTTGTCGACCTCGACAAGATTCCACTGGTTGACAAAGATTACTTAATCACAGACACTAAGTGCGATTTCGACTTTGCAGACCTTCAGTCATGGCTTAAAGAAGTCTTCCTAGACCAAAGTGATGAAATTGGACTCTGGGAGTCCAACCTACCCTTGTACCTCTTTCCCCAGATTCACCATTTCCCAGAGTTCGCCCTCAAGTGCCAAGCCCACTATATCCTCGAGCAAAGAGCCATCGTATCCTCGTCCGGGGAAGTTCTTTTTCTCATCACGCCAGAAACCATCGACAAAATGATGCAAATATCCTGAGTTGACTCTACCTCGCCTTTTAACCTCAAGATCATCACAGAGCTATACCAGAAGTTGTCGTTTCCTCAAAGAGCTCAAATATTTGAGCTTTTTCTTCCACAGTCCACTCAGCTCCCGACTACAAATCCCCCTTATCCTTCCTCCATGTTCTCAACCAAAGGAAACCAGGTTATCATGTCCCTATGCACCTTGTTGGGTTATTATTTAGATCAATGGGTATATGAGCCCATTCTGGGATTTTTGTCTATTTTCTCCACCGATGAGAAGCCCACTACACAGTTTGATTTCAGTACATTCCTGGCAAACAACATTCACGAGCAATTCATCAATTTTTCCACGGAAGGCATGTTCCAGTATTATTCAATACTAGCATACCTGTTCATTTTCTTCCAAGCAGACAAATTTGCTTTTTCTATGCAGAAGATGGACGGAGATGGAAAACCGCAGGCAGTAACCGCATGGACTTCAACTTCAAGCAATTCATCGATCAGTTCTACCACCAAGCAGTGAGTATGCTCAGCGGTAAACCCGAACCCAGGATTAATGACGAAGTTCAGAGGATCCTACATCTCTCGGATCATACAAACACTGGTGATTGGTACCTGTACCAAAATCACACTGAGCTTAGAGTCTATGGGTGCGATTTGGCCCCATATAAACTACCCAAATACTTACCTGTCGGATTTTTTTCCCTGGAATACATAAGGCAGATGATAAACTTGGATGATATTCATTTTGTATCTTTAAAGAAGAAGCAACAGCTCAGAATCAAAGGGCAGATTGGGTCTTTCATCTGCAACAATCGAGGTGCCGGGGAGGAAGCAGACAGGTTGCTAAAGGAAATGAAATTTTTTGTGAGTTTCACATGGCACTATGACCCATGCATGATTATTTCAGAGATGAGGATAAAAAACAAGAATATCCTGTATGTCCACGTATCTATGCCTGAGGTAGAAAAATTTGCAAACCAGACAGGATGGGAACCAAATACTTTGGTTGAAATAGAACAACAGGACCCCCTGGTCACTGTATCATAGACAACCACACCACAGGCTCCAGAGGAAAAAAGTCCTAGGTAGGATCTATCACCTCATGTCACTGAAGTGTCATTAGAAGAATTTCAACTGCATACCAAGAGACCAAAAACCAGTCCGGCTCCTGACCCGGCTGGAGAAAAGGAAATTCCATCCACTACAGTGACAGAGATTGATTGGTCGATCCTCAATACAAGCGGCAGGAAAATCATAACCATAGTGTTACCAAAGAAGCCTATAGATACTCCACCAATCAATCAGCTAGGCAAGACAGGACCAAAGCTGAGTATTTTTTAGAAATACGACCTGATCAAGAAAAAGAATCAGACTCTGACAAGCATCACATACGCCCAATTCTGGAAGCAGATGTCGACTGCACAACACAGGCTGTTATCGACATTCGACATAGAGAATGGCAGAATGCACATGGCATTTCTCCAAGCACAGGTGCCAGACCCAAAGGTAATCATTGATTACAAAAACACAACTTTTGAATTATAGACTAAGGACCTGCACCCAGCCGATCAAATGGATCTGCATGGGCAAACTGGAGAAACGGTTTTCTCCATGCTGGCGCATGCTTCCACTACTGCCTCCAAGTTACAAGTGTCTCTAAACAATGTCCAAACATAGTTGAAGCTGGAGAAAATATCCTCCTTTGCCAAGGATAACAGAATCAAGACGCTGGAGGAACTGGTCCTCAAGATCGGGTATGATCCCTCGAATGTGAAAGCAGTCAAGGAGATGATCAAGAAGAAAAATGCAGACATAACATCTTTAAGGAAACAATTGAAGCTTCCACCAACAGTAGACACGCAATCAAAGGAAATAGATGAGACAGAAGGAGAAAAAGATGAAATGCTTAAGTTGATCATGGAGCAGAATGCACAATTAAAGGAAATGGAAGTTGAAATGAACAAGCTAGTGAAAGATAAAGAATAGTTGAAACCCATGGAAGTCATTCCATTGAGTGCAGTTCTACTCTCAGGAGTGAGCATAACATCACTAGTAGAAGTTCCATCGGTGAATCCACTGACGTCTCTGGAAAAGACGGTTGAATTGGCCAAATCTATGGAAGAGATGAACCTGCAGGAGACAGAGATTAGCAGGCTCAAAAAGGAGATTGAGAACCTTTAGGAACTCAAATCTTCTTATCAAACCAACTTCTCCAAGGAAAAACAGGTGTCAGACCAGCTCAAACAAGAGTTACAAGAGCTCTGGAAGCAAACAGTGGCAGGTAAAAAATTGGCCGAAGTCAAAGAAATTGTGTGGACAGACATCACCAAGTCTATGAATGAAATATGGCCAATGATACAGATTATGTTTGAGCAGAATGAATTGGTGCAGAGAAGTAAACAAGCCATCGAGAAGATTAGATCAGAACTGGGAGAGATGCCCACACAGGCTAATGAAATCATCAAATTCTTGAATTCTAAAACCAGAGAGGAACTGGAAGAGCTGCGAATTAAGGATAGAAAAGAGACCATCCTTGAGGTCAAAAGAGTCTTGACCAAGAGAGGACTGATGCTACAGCTGGAAGAAAAGGTTCAGGCCATGGAACTAGGGGTACAAATCTTTTTTAGCAAGATTGAGGCTCTACAGAAGAAAGGTCTTCCTGGTTTGAAGGTGATAAATGACAAATTGATGACACTCTTAGATTACAAAAAGAGACTAGCCGATGTGGCTAAGGATAGTTCGAAACTTTCAAGGATTCAAGGTAGCATCACTGGCAAGTCATTCCTAGATGCACTTCAGTTGGACATCATCATACAACATGAGATTTGGTACATCTTCATCACCAAGCCTACTTTTGCCAAGTACACAGAGATGGATGAAGTCTACCAAAGGTTACTCAAAGTCAGCATTCCCAGTCATCTTCGATGGGAAGAGCTTTGTGACCTGATCGAGTAGTAGATGAGTTGTCCCAGCCTAGTCAGCTATCCAGTCAGACAAGGTCGTGCAGAGGCCTCGCCAACAGTTCACCCAGAAAATAGCATGCAGTTTCGACACATCATCAAACAATTTCCTAGATTCTTGTAATTTTTTAAGTTAGTTAAGCTAAAAATAGATTTACCATGTCCTGATCTTTAATGACAGGATCGTTTGTAATTTTGGGATATAAATATTTCACTTTTCGAAGTATTGAGGGTTGATCTTTATGCCCTGAGAGCTATCAGACTGTAATATTTTTCAAGAGATTTTCCATTAATACAAAGAGGCATTTTTACAGGATTCTTGCGTGTATTCACTGGTGATGTTTTCCTTTCCAAGTTAAATGTTATTATGGCTTAATTATCATACTGTTTTCTAAATCTAATCTTTGAAAGTAACAAACGTTGCAGGATTTATATTTGTATACCCTATTTTTGACTTTTAAGATTTTAGTGTTGTATCTTCTGATTTTATGATAAAGAAATTCTTAACTGCTTCTTTGTCGTCACTGACATTCTCACCTTTTCTACTATTCCTCATTTATGCTGCTAAAAGAATCCAGTGATTACATTATCTCGCCCTGTGAAAGGTTCCTTTGTTTTTTGGTTTAGATTTTATTTTCATGATACAGACCCCATAGCCCAATGGATGTGTAAAGCTCTCTCAGCCAACCCAACGAAAACTACAACAAACAAAATCAACATATTCTATTTACCTAGCCTAGTATTTTAAATTTGAAAACATATCTAAATCATATAGAGAGATCCCTCTCTAAAGCTGGTAGGGCTAGATCCCAACTTCGAAGTGGTTGGATAAAGTTACCTCCCGTATATTTCTTCTTTTCTTACAATCTCTAGGAAATTTACAGAGCGTTAACACCTCTTAGGCTAGATAGTTGTTCAATGAGAAGTCTTTGGTTACTTGCCTATTTGCTTTAGTTGTTTTTTGTTACTTGTCTATTTGCTTTATAGGTTAGATAGGTGTCTTTGCTTACTATTAATTCATTTGCTTTCATAGGGTAGTTGCTCATTGAATGTAGGTTGGCAAGTTAAGATAGTTTTCTTTTATCATTTTCTTATTGATATGCTTAGATAGTTGCTCTTGCTTATCGTCATGAACTAGTTTGCTTTAAAATAGGGTTTACTTGCTTTTCTTAGGACTATCCATCAATCCTTGGCCCAAAAGTACTTAGGTTAACTAGTTTCAAGTTGCTTAGTAGTATTTACACATTAGATAGGTTTTATGGATTAGATTAGTCTTAGATAGTTGCTTTCATTAGTTATATTATACTCCTACCAACCTTTTACCTTTGGCATATATTTTGCTACAACTCTAAGTTTACTTACCTCAGGTTGACAATTTAATTGAGGGTAGTTTAATGTCTTTTTTAGTACATATAAATCACCTAACAATGACACTATATTCAGCCACATTATTCATGGATGGCCCTAGGCATACGCCACATGAAGACACCAACAGACCCTCGGGTGAGTAAACCACCCAAGTGGCTGAAGCTAAGTTTCGTGTATGATGACTAGCTCCGTCGGTGAATCCTAGATAGACCAAAGACTCCGTTGACATCTGACAACAAAAGGGAAAAATCAATAAGCAAGTCAAAGACAAAAAAGAAAAGGGGAAATACATGTATATACACTAAATTTACATTAGTATACAAAGAATTCCACCCAAGCCTAGGGCTCAAGCGTAGTATATTTTCAAGTAGATCCCATTTCTGGGCTCGGTCAACTTATTCCCTTCATAATCTTCCAATTCGTAAGCTCCTTTTTATAAAAACACATTTCACGATATAAGGACCGTGCCACATGGGTTTAAACTTGCCTGCCCCTAGTGGTTCTTTGGCTTGGTCATACAAAAGCACCAAGTCACCCTCAACATACAACCAGGGACAGACAGACTTGTCGTACTGAATACTGACATGTTTCTTGTTTGTCTCGATAGTCATAAAGGCGTCTTGACACTACTCATCAAGACTCTCTAGGTGCACAAGGCGTCGCTCCAAATATGAAGTGTCAAGTAGGAGCTCGACTGCCAAGTTGAGAGAAGGGATTTCGCATTCAATGGGAAGTATCGACTCCACACCGTGCACTAACTAAAAAGGGGAAAAACTGGTGGTAGTCTTAACCGAGGTTCGGTATGCCCAAAGCACAGGATATAACATGATGTGCCAATCAAAACTACTTCGACTGACATTTTTCTGCAAAATGGTCTTAAGAGACTTGTTGACGGCATCTACTTGTCCATTTGCCTGGGGGTAATAAGGAGATGAGTGACCATGCTTAAATCCCAGTTTTGATGCTAGTTCAATCATCATTTCATTCTGAAAGTGACTGCCATGATCAGTGACAATCTCACTCGGGATACCAAACCAGGAGATAATTTGGTTGAACACGAAGAAGGTTGTATTCTTCTCATCGGATTTTACAGTAGGCATGGCTTCAGCCCACTTGGTGAAGTAGTCGACAACCATGATTATGTGTTGATGCCCCCCAGCTGAAGTTGGGTTACAATCAACAAAATCCACCCCCCACTTGGTGAAGGGACCGACGGTAATGACTAGGTGAAGGGAGGCTGGGTGCGAGCGCATTTATCGAGTGAACACCTGGCAGGGGTGACACTTCTTAACCGCTTTGATGCAATCTTTAAATATAGTGGGAGAAATAACCGGCTCGCAGGATTTTTTGGGCTATCGCAAACCTGGATAGGTGACCACCACAAGCCCTTTTGTGGAAATCATTTAGGACTGACTCAGCTTCCTCATGAGTTAATAAACGATGTAAGATACTATCGACTCTTCGGTGATACAAAGTGTCGCCGATGATGGTGTACTTTTTGTTTTGGTATCTGACCCATCATCGATCATCTCACGAGAGATGTTGAGCGAACTTCAAGGTTTGAAGATATAAAACAATGTCTCCATACCATGGGTTAGACGACGAGACAAGGAAAATGTGTTCGTCTGCAAACAAATCGACATGTATAAAATCCTTGTTTAATCATGGAAAATTGGATATTAGTTCTGTAAAAACTAGTGATTTCTTGGACTTGGCTGAAGCAAAGTCGAGATCAAATTCTTGCAAGATGACAATCCATTTATTATATTTCCCGCCTATGATACACCTAGTGAGGACATATTGAAACAGATTGACATCAGCAACCACAGTAGTTTTGCAAAGCGATATATAGTGACGTAGACGTTGGACTGCATGAACAACAGCCAAAGCTAGCTTTTCAACGTGAGAGTAATTAAGCTCAGGGATGACTAAATTTTGACTGAGATAGTAGATGACGTGCTCATGGAGCTCATCATCCTTCTAAACTAGAACCACACCAATCATCTCTGCAAACGCAGCGATATACAACAAGTAATCTCTAATGTAATCAGGAGATTTCAGCAAAGGGGTCGATACCAAGGCTTTCTTCAAAGCATTGAAAGACTCTTGGGCTCACTCATCCCAGATAAATGGGGTGTCTTTCTTCAACAGGCGCATGAAACCCTTAGTGGTACTGGCATAATTCACTATAAACCGACGTAGAAAGTTAGCTTTCCCCTGTAAACCA
This sequence comes from Picea glauca, assembly GCA_000966675.3. Classification (NCBI taxonomy): domain Eukaryota; kingdom Viridiplantae; phylum Streptophyta; class Pinopsida; order Pinales; family Pinaceae; genus Picea; species Picea glauca. The sequence continues at coordinate 22,983 of JZKD02S2020184.1, read as the reverse complement.
TGAAGTTGTCTAATTGTGCACGGGGGAGGCAACTAAAGTATTGCCTCAACCTTAAGAGGATCTACCATGATCCCAGTCTCAAAAAATAAAAATCCTAAGAGATGACTAGACTTGATGCAAAAGATGCATTTGTGAGGGTTTAACCAGATTCTATAGTAACGACATCTTTCAAAAATGAGTTGAAGGTGAAAAACATGATCCACCCTCTTGCGAGAGTGAGCAGCAAGATCATCAAGGTAGGCTTCGACTATATGTTTGAGATCATGAAAGGCGAAAGTCATGGTGCATTGGAAGGTTGCTCCAGTGTTTTTAAGGCCGAAAGGCATTTTTCGGTATGAAAAAGTTCCCCAAGGACATATAAATGTCGTCTTGTGTTGGTCCTCAGGTTTGATTTGGATTTGGTTATAGCCTGAAAATCTTTCCATAAAAGAAAATATTTCGCTTCCCGCACATTCATCAAGAATTTGATCAATGAAAGGCGTGGGGAAGTTATATTTAGGACAAGCCTTGTTCAGTTCATGAAAGTCCATACACACACAGATGGTTCCTTGCTTTTTATTTACAGGAACAAGATTAGATACCCATTCGGTTAAGGGAACCGAGTAGATGAAGCCAACATTAAGAAGCTTCTCCACTTCTACCTTGATAACAGGGGCCTTCCTAGGATTAACAACTCTAAGACATTGTCAAACAGGTTTAGTGTCTGGATAAGTCCTAATTTCATGTTCAACAATATGAGGGTCGATCCTTGGAATATCTTCATATGACCAAGCAAATACATATCGAAATTATTTGAAGAGTTTGGTGTAGATCAGAATTTCTTCTGACAAACAATTCGCACCTATATTTACATTCTCAATATTTCCATGGGTACGAGAGATGTCGATCGAGATGGTAGGATAAATACTCGCCATATTTCCTTCGGCGTAAATACCGTGTGTATCAAGTGGAACTACGACATGACCGACTATCTCAGTCAAGGTAGACTGAAAATCATCTTGCTCGATTCTTTCAAGACTTGGGATAAAATAGGATCTATGATGCATATTGTACCAAGGTCTCTCGGAACCGTTCATGGCTTTGATGATGGCTTCATTCGAAGGAAAAGTCTCATATAGGCAATCATGTGAGCAAGACAATGAGGTGGACCATACAAGCCTATGGACAGGATCCTCCTCGTTCGTCTGCGAGGTAAAAAGATCAGGATCAGAGGAAGAGTCAAGAATAGCTTGATATGCAATCTCCACTGTCGATAATGGCATATCCATTCCAGCATGCAACCGACCTTCTCTTGACGAATTCAGGGAAGGTAAGGTCCATGGATCACTAAGATAGGAAGTGTGGAAAGGAATGGACCTTCCAGTTAAATCAAGCTTACTAGACATGGTGTATATGTGGTGAATCGGTGTCGAGAAGTCGAAGGTACCCATGACGGAGGAATACATTCTGACACCGATATTTTTAGTTTTTGGCTAAGAATTGTCGATCATGGGGATCAACGGTCCAAGAGATGCATTAGGGATAGAATATGCAAAGGATAACTGGTCGATCGTCACGATATTCCCTTGATGAGGAAAATAAAGTGTACGGAAAATGAATGATACGATAGTGACCATAACATAGGTCCAATTGCAACCTAGTAGCAGGTTATAATCGAGAGGTGCATCTACTACCTCTACTTCCACCTCTACCATCTTCCCACCTAACTAGACTGTAAATGTAGGTAGAATACCATGAGGGTGAAAGGAATGACCCTCAAATGCAGTCAACATATTCGAAGACTTTGAAAGGGTCGGAGAATCGATAGCCATCCAACAGACCAGGGACATCACGCAAGTGGAAACACCTTCATCAACGACTTCTCATTTGATGGTATATTTGGAATATTCCACATGGATTTGGAAAGCCACATGGTAGGGTAAGCAAGGCTTCACGTCCGTGACGTCAAACTTGATAACTGTCGAGCCACTAGGTTCTAGAGCTCCTAAGGCAGAGAGTAAGGCATTCCTTTGTGATGGACACATCTGGAGTACCTCCAAAGCAAGCATCACACAAGGGGTTTGGCCTAGATCCTCAACAATAGAGTAGTTTTGGGCGGCTCTAGCATTAGGGTTGTGGGTAGAGCTCTTAAGTACTCCTTTCGGAATACGAGGTGGTGACTCTGGTTTTTCAATCTATAGATTCATCTCTGGAGGGGGAGGAGGAACTTCTAGACCGGTACTAGATTTTGAAGAGCTATAATCTCGAGAACGGGTGGCTATATCAATCTTTGCATCGACCATATTGATACAAACATGATTGCCATCTTGCAGTGGTGGGTTTTGACTCCCACCAGCCACATTTTCGACATTTGTAGAGCTCGATGCTAAGTGATGGTTGTGTGGGAATGGATTCGTCAACACGGTGGGAGATAGATTTAAAAGCCTTGCGGCTTCCACGAGTTTGGGGCATAAGTGTGTAAGGTGATCATCGGTACAAATTTTACAAGGAAACTTCACCTTGCATTTCTCTTTCTTGCCCTCTCCAGCATTATCATTTTTTTTCCCATTATTATCCTTGTCCTTGGGTTTGTTACCATTCTTCCCACCCTTACAATTATTTCGACCTTTCCTTTTATTCCCATCTGGTTGCTGGTCACCATTTGGGTTTTTCGACGACTGCACAGAATGTACATCTGCCGACTAGGTGGGTTTGGAGGATCCAGATGAAGCTGACCCTCTGGTAGACTTCGTTGTCGAGTCTGCGGACTTTACAATAGTGGACCCTACTATGCCATCAACATGAGGTCGGGGTTTTTGTTTAGGATCGTAATCTGACCGCGGTGCTTTGGGAAGAAGATGGTATAACATCCCAGATTGAGCATATATTAAATCTAGTTGTTGGGCCCTATAAATAGATTCTTCCTCATTGGAAACCCCGGAAGTAGAAACATCCTTTGAGATAGGAGGGTGCAAATATTTTAGAAACCATTCGAGGAGAAAGGTCGGGGTTACATGTGTCTTAACCAACTGCTTCCGCCCGCGCCATTCCTAGATATGAATGGCGGTGTCTTGGTGTAAAGTCGACAAAAGATCAAGGCCAACATCATAACGAATTGGAAATTGAAAGTGGTTGAGGAAGACCATTATTAACTGGTGGAAAGACCCATATGTCCCCTGAGGTAACTCAATATACCACTGTGAAGGAACTCCAATGAGAATGTGTTGAAACAATCACAATCTAATAGAATTGTGATTCAGGGAATTCAATGAGCACCATAGGTGAAAGGTAGTGACGTGTTCACCAGGATCCTCTCCATTCTTACCTTCAAACTTTGGAATGTCTGAAGGAAGTTTGGGGCAGATGGGGGGCCATGTGGGATCATGATTCACCAGGTCATTCATTAACTTAGACAAGTCTAGCAAATTGAGCGTGGCCAGAAAAGGGAGGTGGGGTTAGGGCATCTGGCCCCATCCTCCAACGAAAGATTGTGTGTTCGGAACCACATTCCATATAGGATTCTAGTGGGGACCAAATCCCTCTTCGAAATTATAAGTTCCTCCTCCGGGCTGATTCATATAGGGTGGGTTGGGCATCATTCTAGCAGGAATGTTCTAGTAAGGATTCTGAAAATTGCCCCCAACTGGATTAGATCCAGGCTAGGGGTTAAGAAAATTACCCCCAACTGGATTGGATCCAGGTTGGGGAGTGCCCAAAGTGTAAGACTGACCTCCTCTAGGTGGGAATCTAGAGGACTGAAGTGGATTTTTCATGCCAAAAGTATTGGTCGGAATCGGCACCGAGGAGGTAGGGAAAAAGGGTGGAAATTGTCTGCCAGTTGGGCTGTTCCATCCAACCGTAGAAGGATTAGACTTGGGGTTAGGAAAAGGGACACTTCCTATATTAGGATTCGTTTGGGGAATGTGAGAACCACCAAACGGGAAACGAATGTAAGGAGGTGTAGTTCCCCCAAGTCCAAAGCTAGCGTTAGGGCCAACAGTTGGGATGGTAGTTGAAAAATGCGACATAAAGTTAGGCATACCATACAAAAATGGACTAGAATCCATAGGGATGAACTGAACATTGTAGCTCGGCGAATGACCGAAACCTCCAAAAGGGTTAGAGGCAAGAGATGAAGCATTAACTATGGGTCGAGCTATGGTACTGGTATAAGCCTCTGGCACTGCAACTGTAGTGGCTATAGGAGTCGAAGGGATGCTATTAACAATAGTAGGTATGGGAGTCAAAGAACTCCCAGTGTTATGAAGACTAGACTCATTACTCATCCTTGCAAAACCACAAGTCTAAAAGGTGGATGTGTGTGTACCACATCTGATAACTCTATGCCTTTTAGAAGACAAGAATTCGAAAAGCAGTGGTAAATGTAACAAACGACGGGACCGGCGAGGAAGTTGGTCCAACTCCATGATGACTTATGACTCTACAAAATAAAAATATATCCTAAGGAAAACTAGTAGTCAAAGAGCATACCAAAAGTCAAACGGCCAATATGCATGCAAATGGGCTAAAAGTGGTTGAATGGCCTCCCTCACTAAAGAAGGTATGCGTTGTCCAAGAGGGACTTGAGTCTCCCCGCTAAAGTTTGGAGGTAACAGAATCCGTTATAAGGGCCCTCGTAGGCTTAACAACCAATCAGGCAGATCCCCCTAGAGAGGTAATCTTCCATAAAGGTTGTGTGTTGTCCAACCCCTATCTGACTCAGGATACAAGCAGAATAATCCCTGCAAGTAACCTATGAGAAACCTAAGTTAAGCAACTAATCAACCACTGTATAACTGATACACAGGCGAATAGTTGTAAGTATGGATTATTGTATGGGCAGGGTAGCAAAGCCTGAAACCTTGAAAGCACCGCCTCTCACAGAGGTATGGATACTAACAAGATCCCAAAATATGAATAAATCCACAGAAATATCTCTGACGCTAAGTGAGTATCCAGGGGTTATCCCTTCAACAAACTTCGTGCGACCTCATGCTTAACTCTGGTGGGAGAGGAGCCCCCTGATATTACCATCTATACAATGGATTTCTCAACTCCCTGTCTCAGACACATATGTTGATTTAACTTCCTTGGAGAATTTTACTCACAAAATGCTATTCCAAGGCACTAAATCCTAGGCTAGTTTGTGCACCCTAGAAATAAAATTGTGACTAATCAATTTTAGTTTAAAGCGTAAATTTTATTGCTCGTGATTACTCAAAAATGTATGGAAGTGAAACTCATGATGTTATGACTCTGCAAGAAAATAAGTATTGATATAATGAAAAGTCTATCTTTAACTTTTCAGTGGATGATATGCTAATAAAAACAATGCAACTTTCAATTTTAACTCTATGATTCAGAAGTAAAATGCAATCTTTCACTAAATGCACTAAGCTAACAATAAAGGTTCAAAGACAAAAAACGCTTAACCAATGCAAAATGCCTATTTTTTTTGTATTTTCAATATACTGAAAAAGAAAATGCATGGACTAATAAGAAACTTGATATATAAATCTATTGTGCACAAAAGAAATAACCTAAGCAGAATATCAAGCATCCAAGAAAACAGCCCGAGATACAAGGACAAATCAACAATGAAAAATGATGAGAAAGACTACGCCCAAAAATTCAACTCGAAACAGGTCTCCTGTCATCCCAGTGAATCTAAATAGACACTACAGAGTCCAAATAAGGCTCAACAATCTTCAAATTCTACCCATCAACCACCAAACCAAGCAACCAATCAAGGAAACAAGGTATACACGATTGTTCAGGAGAACAGAGCATATATACGCTTCTTGGAGTGGGACAACAAGCGTGTATATGTGGCTGTCAAGGAAAAAGAAGCGTATGGGCTTCAAAACAAGGCTAGGGAAGGGGAAAAAAGTCTGAAAATCAAACCCAGAGTGAACAGAATCTGTCAAGCAGTGATACGACAAGAAACAAAAAGGAAAAAGAGCAATCTAAGAAAAAAATACTTCAACCCTTAGAAGGAAGATCTCTCCCCAGTGGAGTCGCCAATTCTGTTACGAGGGAAAAACTCTCTATGGCCAAGGGTAAACCACAACAGACAGGTATGACTGCAGAAATCAACTCAATTACAACATATGTTATATAAACGAATGTGCTAGATGAGAAAGAGATTTACCTCAATCCAACGTTTGATGATGTTCCACCATTGAGCATTTTGACCCAAAGCTTTATACCTGCAAGAAGTTATCAACAAACAAATATAGCAAGTACGTAGTGATAATATATATGGGGTTAGCACATCAAATAGCATAATCCATTAATAAACATTACAAACATGCGCATGGATAATAATCATATATTTGCAATATACCAATAGGACGGGAAATGAGTATTTCTATTAATAATTGATTAGTAGAAGTGACAACATTATAGACTTCCGTGTCGGCACAGTTCGAAACCAAGAAACCAAGTTCCTTCCAACTGGGTCTCCACGACTTCAATCCTCCACCAAAGGCAAGCTCATAGGAAGGAGTCCTTGAATTTCTCGTCCAAGACAGTAGGAAAGATTTGTTCCAGAGGAGACGAATGATTCCAGACCGTTAGATTTGGGGAAGTCAAAAGGAGGATAACCATGAAGTGTTTAGGTATTTTGGAGTTTGGCAAGTTCTAAGACTTGACGAAAGTGGGATCGCGAAGTCCAAAGTCATGATTCAATCTCAACCATCGATCGCAGGAGAACACATGGCGATGGATTAAGAAGTTCGGGAATCAGGAGATTGGAGAGTTGTGGGCGGAAGGCCTAGAGTTCGTGAAGTTTTGAAGTTTGAACCATAGTGGGGTCGGCGAACTTGTGGAGAGGCGTGGCGGGAGTTCATAGATTCAGAGTAGAACACTTTGGGGGGAAGTGAGAGAATAATTTGGGATATCTCCGAAGTCTGAGTCGTTGCGAAGAGATAGACCCATGTTCACAATCGTGGCATTTGTGCAAGAAACATGTGTGTGTGGGTAAAGTAGTTTAAGGTGCCCGTAGGAACCCAAGGAGTCACTCTGACTTAGTATCTTAACGATCCAAGACCGGGAGTTCACACCAAGTGGTATCATAGAAATTATAGAATTGACTTTTGTAGAATAAAAATGAGTAAGCTTATATCAGAAGGAGAGGTATCAGAATTGTCAGCACAATGCCTCCTAGAAGACGTGTTGAGCGGCTTGTAGCCAATAGAGCTGTGGAAAGGGAAATGAGATAACTACGTGTGAGGTTAGATTCCATGGAAATAGCACAAAGGAGAGTGTCTGATGCTGGAGATGTCAGTAAGGCAGAGAATGAAGAAGCAAAAGTCGAAGAAATTGTAGTCGAGGATGATGTGGAATAACGCTTGTTGAAAGTGGTTGTTAAATTGGGTGCCAGAGCGAAGATTGACATCCCTATGTATGAAGGAAATTCAAACTCAGAATAATTTTTTGACTGGATATGAGAAATGGATAAGTATTTTGACTATGAGGATGTCAAAGAGGAGAAAAAGGTAAGACACGTTGTCACTAGGTTGAAAGGACATGCAACACTGTGGTGGGATGAACTACAGCCCGACAGGAGGAGCAAAGGAAAACAAAAGATCAAGAGTTGGGATCGAATGGTAGCCAAGTTAAAGTCAAAATTCATGCACAAGGATTACCAGATAAGTTTGTTCAGGAGAATTCAGAACCTGAGACAGAGAGGATTGACTGTGAAGGAGTACACAAAAGAGTTCTATAAGTTGAACATTAGAGATGGACACAGAGAGAGAGGGAGAGAGACGAAGATAAATTTGCTAGATACATTAATGGACTAAGGTATGATATTCAAGATGAAATCATCATGGAAACAATTAGGACAGTTGAGGATGTGTACCAAATGGCACTGAAATTAGAAGAGAAGTTGGCCAAGAAGCAGAGTCAACAAAATAGAGGCTGAAGTTTGAACAGAGGCAAAGGAGTTTCCCGGGAGAAAGAACAGAAGCCCAAAGATGAGGCGAAGAAACCACATAGTCACTTTGAGAGGGGAAGAAGTTCCTGAGAAAGGCAGAGTGGTGGTAGAAACTCTTCTCCCAAAGGAAGAGGAAGAGGCAGAGGAGGAGAACTAAGGTGTTATGTCTCTAGAAAAATAGGGCATATGTCTTGGGATTGTCCCGAGAGAAAGAAAGGAGGAGGTGAAGCTCACATTTTGGAGGCGTAGAAATGAGATGTTAAGGTAGAAGGTGCAGAGTAATGAAGGAGCATCATTGTCAAGCACACGGAGAAAAACCCATCAGCGTCTGGGAATCTGTACGAGAGCTCAACGTTGGCAGTTACAACAGACAGTTTGAAGTATGCCTTAACTCAGAGCCGGAATAATATTTGGTGGAATGCTTGAGCAATCGCGAGCGAAGTGGGAGTTTCCATTCCAGCTCTGGAATGCGACTGGACTAAGATAGTCGTAGGTTAGAGTTTGATGTAGATAAGTAGCCAGGGGAAACCCTAAGATCCCTCTGAGATAAATAGATTTTTTGTACGCCTAAATGAGGCTAGATGTAGGGTATATAGCTGCACATTAGAGAGCTGCAAGTTAGGAGGAGATTTTAGTTTTTGGTTGTTGTTTTTTATTTCAGTTGTAGACATTTTCACTTTAAATATAACAAAGGAAAAATTGATCCAATGCATGTTGTGGACATTGTTTGCAATTCCCTGTTATGGTGTTTTCATGAATGAATGAATGAATTTTGTTATGAGTAGATGGAACTGTGAATGTTAGGATAAGTTTCAATTGTTTCTCTTCTGTCAAGTGGTGCAAGGTGTGCACACAGAATGGAAGGAGTGCGTTAATGGGATTTGTTTCGATTCTGAAGCTCAGAAGGGATAACATGAAACTTTCCCTTTGCAAGGAGTGAAAAGAGACTAGTGCAAGGTGTGCACAGTCGTATGCAAGAATTTGAAACTTGCATAAAGATCTGGTGCAAGGAGTGCATAGATCCAAGATTCGACTAAGTGTTAAAGAGACTTTGTAAGAAGTCAAAGAATCAGAAAAGGAGAACGCCATGAGGGTGAGAGGAATTTCTCTTCGAGAAATCCTTTGAATCTGAGTTATCGAAATCCCTGAAATGCAAGGAGTGTGTAGCAAATCGAAGTCTTCACGAGACCAAGATCAGGAGGAATAACACTTTTCATAAGTGTTAATGAGATCCAAGAAATAGTCTCGCAGGAAGGATAAAGGTTGAAGCCTTTGAATCCCTCAAAAATCTTCTAAGTTTGAAGAAAATGTAAGCTCAAGGGAAAAGATCTAGACCGTTCGATCAGTGTCCAGACAACGAGGAGCAAGCACAGAGGAGGACGGATCTCAACTGTTTGGTTTGATCATAGAGGAATCGTAGTCAGCCGATCAATATAAAGTGAACTAGCAATACGCTTTGAAGGTACATCGGAGGAGCGGGGTTACAGAATTCTGAAATCATCGGAACCTTCCATCAAGGGGGACACGTGGGGAGATATCAACATTTCACTGACTCGTGACTCAAAGAATTCAAAGGAAGAGTTGTAAGAAATCGTGAATCATGAAATCACGATTTGATATGAGTCATTGGATCAAGGATAATATGGACCATTATTTGCCCAGGGAGATATCGAGAGTTCAACTATTGGGAGAAGGGAGTTGAGTGGTCCTCCAGCTTTGCAAAATGTGAAGTCCGGATAGGAGAAAAGGAGAGTACCATTGGATCTCGGGGGTAGTGGACTGTTGATTGATGCTCTAAAATATCGGCATTTCGGGGTTTCATAGATTAGGAGAGTCGGGGTGACTCACATGCAAAAGACACAATACGGGAAGTCGTGACGTGCCTTTTGACCAGGTCAGTGATCATAGTCATGGTCACACGAAGGAAATGGCTTAACCAGAGAAGGGATAGTGCCCGTTTTGCATTGAGGTTTGAAACTCGCTCATGAGAGGGCTCGTGGGTCTCATACAACCTGCGTCTTTGGAGAAAGGACCTATGTAAGTGGGTTTGGGGTCTAGAAGAGACCCGAAGAGTCAATCAAACCCAGTTTCTTGATCGATCCTAGACTGGGAGGTTGTGCAACCCTTAGGGGAGAAGGGGGGTCTACATCAAGTGGTATCAGAGAGGAAGTTTTCTTACAGACAATAGGCAAAGGAGAAGAAACAAAAGAACTCATAGTTGTACTCTGTGTGTGACAAACAGTGAACACAATGCCGCTGAGGAGACGAGCAGAACCACCTTTAGCCAATCGAGCTATAGAAAGGGATATGTGAGAACTTCCTGGAAGGTTGGAGGTGATTGAGGAAGCGCAGAGATGAGCACCTGACACTGGAGACATCAGTGATGTGGAGAGCGAAGAAGCCATGGGCGAGAATGTCGTTGAAGAAGCTGCAAGAGAGGATGTTTCCAAAGAACGCTTGCTGAGAGCGGTTGCCAGATTGGGAGGCAGATCCAAGATAGAGGTCCCAATGTATGCAGGAAATTTAGATGCTAAAGAGCTGCTGGATTGGATAATATCCATGGAAAAACATTTCGACTATGAATATCTCTATGAAGAGAGAAAGGTGAAATAGGATGTCACTAGGCTAAAAGGACATGCAACATTGTGGTGGGATGAACTACAGGCTGAAAGGAGAAGCAAGGGAAAACATAAAATAAAGAATTAGGACAGAATGGTAGCCAATTTGAAGGCTAAGGTCATGCGAAAATATTATCAAATCAATCCATTCAGGAAGATGCAGGACTTGACACAGAAGGGGATGGCAGTTAAGGAGTACATGGAGGAGTTCTATAGGTTGAACATTAGAACTGGAGAAACATAGAAAGATGAAGAAAAAGTTTCCAGATATATGAATGGCCTGAGACAGGAAATCCAAGATGACCTCAACATGATGTTAGTGAGGATAGTGGAGGATGCTTATCAGTTTGCACTGAAGGTAGAGGAGAAGTTGGCCAGAAAACAAAGCTAGTGAGGAAGAGGTAAAAGCCCAGCCCAAACAAAAGAAAGGGAGTTACCCATGACATGAAACATAAGTCTAATGATGAGACTGAGAAACCACATAATCACTCGGAAAGAGGAGGAAGTTCCCAAGAAATACAGGGTGGTGGAAGAAATTCTTCTAGAGGAAGAGGAAGAAGAGGAGGAGGAGACATAAAATGTTATGCATGTGGAAAGACATGACACATGTCTTGGGAATGCCTCGAGAAAAAGAAAGGAGGAGGTGAAGCTCACATTTCAGAATCACAACAAAGAGATGTTGAAGCAGAAGGAGCAGAGGATGGGAGATCCCTAATGTTGAGGATGGTTCTCTTAAAACCAGAGGCAGAACTCGAAAGACCAATGTAAAGGAATAGTCTCTTCAGAACAACTTGCAAGACTAAAGACAGAGTATGCAAGGTGATAATCGATAGTGGGAGCACTGAAAACTTAGTATCCATGGAGATGGTGGAGAAATTGGAGCTGGAGACAATTGCACATCCGAATCCATACAAAGTATCATGGTTGCAGAAAGGACACCAGGTAATGGTTATTAAATAATGCTTGGTTGAATTTGAAATAGGAGGATATAGATATGAAATCATATGTGATGTAATTCCCATGGATGTATGCCATATTTTGTTGGGAAGACTGTGGCAGTTTTACAGGAATGTCATTCATGATGAAAGGAATAATACATACACCTTAGAGAAGAATGGTAGAACACACATGTTGCTGCCAATAGAGGAGAAGAAAGTGAAAGAGGAGGCCAGCACAAGCATACTTCTCATGAGTGGGAAGGAACTCCTGAAAGAAGTCAAGGAAGAACAGGAGATGCAGTTTGTTGTAGTGAGGAAACCCATAGTTATCCTTACAAGTACATCGATGGATGATTTGCCCGAAGAAGTTCAGGAATTGCTAGATAATTTTGCTAACATGGTGGTGGATGAGCTGCCTAACTCATTGCCACCCATCAGAAGTATCAAGCACCATATTGACTTGATACCAGGAGAAAGTTTTCCAAACAAAGAAACATACAAATTAACACCTCTAGAGAATGAGGAGGTGAAGAACCAAGTCCAAAAATGGTTAGACAAGGGTTTGGTCAGAGAAAGCTTGAATACATGCACAGTACCATCTATGTTAAGTCCAAAGAAGGATGGAGGATGGAGAATGTGCATTGATTCAAGATCCATTAACAATATCACCATCATGTATAGATTTCCTTTACCAAGAATGGATGATTTAATGGACTGCTTAAGTGGAGCAAATTTCTTTTCTAAGATAGATTTGAAAAGTGGATATCACCAGATTAGAATGAGAGAAGGTGATGAGTGGAAAATAGCCTTTAAGAAAAATGAAGGTTTGTATGAGTGGCTTTTTATGCTATTTGGCTTATCAAATGCCTGAAGTACTTTCATGAGGCTGATGAATGAAATAATGAAATGTTTCATTGGCAAGTTTGTGGTTGTATATCTGGATGATATACTGATCTTTAGCAAGACTAAAGAGGAGCATTTGAGAAACCTGACACTAGTGAAGAGGCGATTACAACAGGAGAAGCTTTTGATAAATCTGAAGAAGTCCTCTTTTATGAAGACAGAACTCATTTATTTAGGTTTTGTGATCTCTTCAAATGAACTGAAGATGGATCCAGAGAAGGTGAAAGAAATCAAAGAATGGTCATCACCAAGGAGTATGTTTGAGGTAAGGAGATTTCATGGATAAGCAAGTTTCTATAGGAAGTTCATTAGAGACTTCAATGGAATTTGTTTGCCAATAATGGATACAGTGAAGAATAAGAACAAGTCTTTTAAATGGACAGAGGAAGCCGAAAGGATCTTCAATATACTGAAGGGGAAAATAACAGAACGACCAATTCTGATCTTGTTGAATTTTGAGAAGACATTTCAGGTGAGATGTGATGCAAGCGGAGTTGCAATTGGAGTAGTTTTGAGCCAGGATAATAGACCTGTTGCCTATTTCAATGAGAAACTGAATGAGACCAAGAGAAAATACTCCACATATGACAAGGAATTTTATGCCATAATTCAAGCCTTGAAGAAATGGAGACATTATCTTGTCCCAAAGCAATTTATCTTGTACAATGATAACCAAGCCTTACAATTCATAACCAGGAAGGAAACATTGAATCAAAGGCATGCAAAATGGGTTGAATTTATGCATAATTTTACTTTTTTCATAAAACATATCACTGGGAATGCTAACAAAGTTGTTGGTGCATTAAGCAGGAGATGTTTGATTCTGCAGGAATTCCAGGTGAAGACCTTGGGGTTTGAACACCTTAAGGACATGTATTGTGATGATACAGATTTCAAGGCAGCATATGAAGAATGTACAAATACCATGTTGAGAGACAGAAGCTAGTGGATAGAGTACATGATTCAAGAGGGATTATTGTTCAAGGGAAATCAGTTGTGCATACCAAAATGATCAATGAGGGATAACCTTTTGAAAGAAAAGCATAGTGGAGGATTGGTTGGACATTTCAGCCATGATAAAACTTTTGCACAGTTGAGAAGTTCATACTATTGGCCAAGTATGAGAATAGAAGTGATAAATTTTGTCAACAGATGTAGAATCTACCAACATGCAAAAGGGAAGAGATAGAACACTAGATTGTATCAACCATTGCCAATACTAGAGAGGCCTTGGGATGCAATAAGCATGGATTTTATACTGGGATTGCCAACAACGCAAAGAGGATTTGATTTCATATTTGTGGTGCTGGATAGATTTTTAAATATGGCACACTTTATCCCATGCCAGAAGACCAGTGATGCAATGCACGTTGCAAATATGTTTTTCAAGGAAGTCGTGAGACTTCACGGCCTACCCAGAAGAATTGTCTCGAACAAAGACACAAAATTTGTTGGTCACTTTTGGAGAACACTGTGAAAGAATTTGGGGATGGATCTGTCCTTCATCTCAACTTATCACCCTCAGACAGATGGGCAGATTGAGGTGGTAAACAAAAGTTTGGGAAAATTATTGAGGAGTCTGGTCACTGAGCATCATAATCAGTGGGATCATATTCTGCCGCAAGTAGAATTTGCATAGATTGACTCACCAAATAGGAGCACCGGAAAGATCCCATTCCAAATATTGTATGTAATGCAACCAAGGGGAGTATCTGAGTTGAGAGACTTGGAATAGAGTGAGATAAGGAGTGCGGGAGTAGAAGATTTTGCTGCAAAAATGCAGAAGCTCCATATCCAGATTAGAGGACAGTTGTAGAGTTCTAACCAAGAGTACAAGTGCAGAGTTGAGCAACACCACAAAGAACTTCAATTTGTAGTAGGATATCAGGTTCTGGCACATCTCAGGAAAGAAAGGTTCCCTAGGGGAACATATAACAAGTTAAAGATGAAGAAGATAGGACCATGTAAGATATTGAGGAAGTTTGATGCAAACACTTATGAGATTGAGTTGTTGGATGATGTGGGCATATCACCCATATTCAATGTTGCAGACATGCATCCTTACAGGAAATATGACATAGAGGGGTCAGAAGATCAAGAGAAGATCCAGTGGGAGAAGAAAATGCCTATAGCAGAAAAGCCACAGATGGAGAAGATTGTTGATCAGAGAATTGGCAAAAATACCAGGAGGAAGACCTATTTTGAATATCTAGTCAAGTGGAAGGGACACCCAATAGAATATGCTAGTTGGGAAAATGAATATGTTATCCAGAAGCATGGAAAGTCGGTGTAGGAGCTCATGGACAGGAGTCCATGAATTTTTGTTAAGGGGTACTCTTGACGCAGACCCCCTTCTCCCTTAAGGGTTGCACAACCTCCTGGTCTAGGATCGATCAAGAAACTAGGTCTGATTGACTCTTCGGGTCTTTGCTAGACCCCAAACCCACTTACATAGGTCTTTTATCCAAAGACGCAGGTCGTATGAGACCCTTGGGCCCTCTCCTGAGCGTTTTTCGAACCTCAACGCCAAACAGGCACTAGCCCTTCTCTGGCTAAGCCCTTTCCTTCAAGTGACCATGGCTATGACCACTCGCCTGGTCAAAAGGCACATCACGACTTCGTGTATCAATGTTAAGAACCTGAATAGATCTACCAATATAATAACCACAAATACTGAATGCAAAATAGATCCACGAACAAGATAGAAGAAACCACACTTTATTATTACCAAACCCTTGAGGTAGGGCAACACCATACAATGGATCCCATTATGGAAGGGATCCTCTCATGTTCACTTGCCTCTTCGAGGGGGCATCCTCCTATTGAGCTACCGCTCAAAATACAATACTTCTCTTCATGTCCCATTACATTGCTTGAGCC
>JZKD02S2020162.1:41264-57351 GCA_000966675.3 Picea glauca | reverse complement strand
AATGAACTTCATGCTTAACCTAGCTATTGAAAAATCAACACTAATGTGGCGTATAGCATCAACACTGAATTTCAAGCCATTTAAAGGAATTTGATTTTTCAAGGTCTAGAACTATTTTGGCAGCTTCTAAAGGGTAGAAGGTACTTGGTGGGTCCCACATGAGGTTTACTCGCTATAATTAATAAAACCAGGACACATTTAGCCTTATGGTTTCATGTGACTTTTACCTAGGGTGAATTAGTTAGGGAAGCTTCCTCACACCCTCTTTGTGACCATCTTGCTATTTTTGGCCTAGACCAGCTCACCCTACTTGAGCCTTTCTTGCTATTTTCATACTTCACTTCACTTAAGTTAATGATGGGATGATATTTGTGGTAAATGTTGAATTTTGGAGGAGTTACTATGTTTAGACCTACACTGCCCTCCTTGAGGAACCTTCACATGTATATGAATGAACCAAATTCCTGCTTTTTCTAGCCTAGAGAGGTGCAAATTTCTTTAGCGGGAAGTTTTTCTATATTTATCATCTCTTTCTCCTCCTACTTTTATACCTAGCCACCTTTCTATCTTGAGGCATGTGGTGTGTTATATTTAGTACCTTACACAAATGTCATGCTCATAGGTTGTTTATTCTCGGAAACTTCCTCTATTATTGTCTAAAAGAATTCGCCCTCCTTGCTTTCAACCTTTCTATTATGCCCTCAACACTTACTACTCATGGAGCATAGGGTTTGGAGTTATTTTGGGATGGACAATATTTATTGTTTGGTCAAAACTATACTTGTAGAAGGGGAGCAATCTAGAGGAGACTATTTTTGGAATGCTTTTCTGCTATCTTCATGATATTATTTATTCTTGAGCTAGGGCGCACTTATGGAGCCTTATTTATCACATGCATAGGTTATTTCCTCTCTAAGGGAAGGAGCGCTTCACTTGCAGACTTCCTTGGAGTATTTTTGCAAATTCTGTTCTTATTGGACCTATTATTCATTGTACTCTAGAGTTGGACCTCTATTTTTTTATCAAGTTCTATTCTTACACTCGTCTCTACATAATCATTGTATGAAAGATGATTGGTGTTTTCTTCTTTCCTCTCCTAGCCTCGTCTTTTCTTCTAGTGAGTGTGTGATCGAGAGCTAGCATGGAGTTCATGTATTGGTTGAATGACTCTCATTCATCATCGTGAATGGCTTCTATCCCATGTGACATGGAGAAGTTCAAGAATCTTGGCTTCCCCAATATATTTGATAGAGTTTGGTGTGTTCCTACCTATCAAGGAAATTGTTCTCCTACAACCCTCGGTATTAAAGACTTATCAACTACTTTCTTTACAACAATACTTGTTTTTATTGCCTGCTAAATAGGAAACTTGGTAGAAATTAAATAATTTTTGTTTACCCTACTAACTTTATTTTCTTCATATTTCACTCCATATAAGACACCAGCCAATCTATGAGCTTACTTAGTCATTCAAAAAACAGACTCATTTAATTTTACTCGATTTTTGTGCATTCTTAGGCATATAGATCATATAGATTAATTGTTTTTAGTTCATTGTGTTTAGATTTCTGTCAAAAAGCAAAAAGCTTAATTTACTGCATTTCAACATTTATTGCAGAAAGAGAAATGTGTTAACCTCTTGCTCGATTTCTGTGCATAATAAAATATAAAAAACACAAAAGCAGCATTTAATCCATGGTTTCCAGCATTGAAAACAGCGATAACAGCTTGCTATAATCTCTGTTTTCACACAGCAAATAACAGTTTTCAGCGTGATTTTGCATTGACTTGCATCCCCAGCTTTCATTAGTATTTTATGCATTGCTTTCCATGTTGTTTTACAGCATTTTAGAATGATTTCTGCTCACTGCCCACTCTTTTTGATCACAGGTTTTTACACAGGACAGCTGTTTTCTTTTGATTTGAGGCACTACAAGTCATTATCTGATTCTGACCATTTAGACCACCTAGAGATAACTTCCTGAAGTTAGCATGCACTAACTTCAAAGTGAAAGGAATCAAGTGAGGTGACAGTAGCTAGTTTCCTATAGTTATCCGGAATCCATTTATCTTTGCAGGCAGGAATTTCCATGTGATAACAGAGCCAAAATTACTCATGAACTAAGAAACAGGAAGCATCCAACAGGGTCCCATGTCCATCTCCCACGTGTCAGACATGTGACACACTAGGACATGTATTTGGCAAGTGTCTTAAAACAGGGCTCATGCCAAACACATATCAGACACATGCCCTAAATGTGTCCCGATGTGTCCACGAAGAAGACCCACGGGGACTTCATAAAAGGCAATTTTTCCATCATTTTTTCACTTTCAGCTGAAGGGAAAAGGCTCTCACTGTCTATCATTGTGCATGTGAAGGATAAAATCCAAATTTGAAGGGGTTCCAAGTGCTTTGAAGGCAGAATAACAAACCAGATTTGTCATTTTTCCAACAGCAGTGTTTTTCCTGATTCATTCCATAGAAATCATGGCTCAATCATCAAGGGCAGCTGCCAATGGTCAAAGGAAAGGGAGGAATGTCACCGTTGGTGTTTACCCCCCCCCCCAACCTTCAAGTTCATCAATCTCTACTAGTGCTCCATCTGCTGCAAGTGGAGCTGCAGATGTAGCTTCCAGTGCTGCAAATAACCCTGCTGTAACAAGACAGCAAGCTCAAGCAAAAAAATATCCATTGTGGAAGTATTTAACAACAATACAAGGGCCCGGGGCAAAGCATGGTGGGGGAAGAAATGTTCTTTGGACATGTAATTACTTCAAAATTGAATACAAGAGCACGTACTACAGAGTTGAGGGACATTTGTTGGGCCTTCCTAGTCGACTTGGAGCATGTAAAGTAGTGAATGCTACCCAACAAAAAGAGATGGAAGAAAGAATGATATTGGCTTGGGGAAGGTGGCAGCAGCAAGTAGGAAACACAAAAATGGCAATCCTCTTCCACTCTTGAGGAAGCCATTTGGCAAATTTGGGAGTGGGAGTGCAATTCAGCCAGCAAGAAAAAGGCCATCTCCAAGTGGCAGTCCAATCGACAAAATCATTAAACAAGAGAAGCAAGAGGAGGTTGATCTTACCATTGGGTTTTTCTATCTCAACTTCATTTCAATTAATGTTGCACGGTCTCCTTTGTTTATTGAGATGTGTCGAGCTTTAGTTGAACGAGCTTCAACTGGGTATGTGCCTCCCAATTCAAAGAAGCTTAGAACCATATAGTTAGTTAAGAAAAAGGAGGAGATGATAAAATTCCAGAACCAATTAAATAACCATGGCCCTCATTCGATGTCAATATTGTTTCTAATGGATGGACGGATGTAGCATGCCATCCACTCATCAACTTCATGGTGTCTTTCAAGAATGGACCAACCTTCTTGAAAGCAGTGGATAATCTTGGAAAAGACAAGGATGCACAATAATTGGGTGAGTTGTTCATTAAAGTTATTGAAGATGTAGGTGTTGATTCTTGTGTGCAAATTATCACAGATAATGCACCTATTTGCAAGGTTGTTGGCATGATTGTGGAAACTAAATATCCACAAATATTGTGGACACCTTACATTATTCATTCTTTGAATTTAGCACTTAAATCTATTGCTTTGGATGTGACATTGATACAAACGCTTATTGATCATGCACTCTATATCCACAATTTTGTACAAAACCAAACCAATGACCTCACAATCTATAAAGAGTACACACACCCACCATTGTTGAACATTGCAGATACTCAGTTTACCTCCTCATTCATCATGCTTAAGTGGTTGAGGGAGGTCAAGACTGCTCTTGAGACCATGGTTATTTCAGAATTTTGGTCTTTTTGGAGAAAGACGGATCAAATTGCTTCAAAAGAGGTAAAGGATACAGTGTTAGACGATGGTTGGAGGTAGAGGGTAGATCTTAACATTAAGATCACGTACCCAATCATTTCTTTGTTGTGGTTTGCAGACACAGACCAGCCTATCATAAGAGATGTTTATGAGAGGTGGGATTCCATGATTGAGTTTGTGATGACTATTATTTTACAGAATGAATGCCCCAAGTATGGGACATCAATCTGTCCATTGGATGTAGCTTGGGTGGTTGGGAGGAATGATTGTTACCCTCCCCACCCAAGTTCAATTCCTTGTAAGTGACATGTTATGCCCTTAAATGGGATGTTCTGAAATACCCACCCTCCCTATGTTCTCTCACGGATTCCGTGGAGGTTTACGTGGAAGTAGCGAGCTTCCGATATCCGGTGCCGTGAACCACATGACAAATAAATAATAAAACAAATAATAAAAAATAAAAATAAAATAAAATAAAAAGTATGGGACATTAGAAGATATCTTGTTCACCACCATACGAGATATTCTTATCACTGGGTGGGATAAGAATTGTGCATTTCATTTCTTGGCTCACTTGTTGAATCCCAGGTACTACAGTGATGACTAGTTCAATGGTGGGCCTTCACATAGATTCTCTCCTCACATGGATGTGGAGATTTCACAGGGGAGGAAGGAAGCATTTAAAAGGATATATCAAGATAGAGCATCCCTTCATGAAGTGGAGGACTTCGTAGAGTTTTCCATTGGTACTGGGAAATTTGGAGGCTATGATGTCCCCCACATCCTATTTCTGGGGTCGACATATCCCATGTCAGATACTTGTATCCACAAGCCCTTTGTGTCATGTTTCCAAGGTCGACAACAAACCATGTCTCTCAGCTAGGCACTTACCCTTCAATGCATTTTACATCAAAATCTATCATGATCAAAGATATTATACATATATTTGTTTACTTTCTAGAATTGAAATTTTCACTTAATAGTAAATACATTCAGCCTTCAGGTAACAGCTAAAGCACCTTTACTAGATGATATAATAAGCAAACACCTCTTACAACTACAAAAACAGACAATGAAAGACGATATTGCAACTAATTAATAGATTATATAAGATCAGATAACTTTATTAATATTTAAAGAATGACCACAACAAGTAGGTCGATGGGACTCAAACTACAGTCAGTGAAAATACAGTGGGAGTGCTAGATAGATAAGATAAGATGAGATAATTTTATTAATGTCCAATGAATGACCACAATAAGTAAGTCAATGGGACAGAAAGTGCAGCCAGTGTAAACACAGAGTGAGTGCAAAAGCAATTCTTATAACTACTCTATTAAAAGCAAAAAAGAGCCAAATAACTAGCCAATAGAAAACTATAAACATTGTCCATCATCCCAGCAGAACTCCCCAAACAACTTATATATTTTATTATCCAATTGGTTGTAGGAGTCAATTATATGTATAATCTAATCATATTTCATAACTAATATACAGCAGCATATTTCAACAAAAAACATGTGTGCACACAGATAAAGAGAGGATATTTGTCAGCGTTGTGATGACTCAATGCCATGCAAAGTTTCTTTACACCAAAGCATAAACGATTTGGAGCACAGCTTACCTCAATCACATCAAAACCTTGCTCCTTGGCACAGGCATACAAGGCAGCTGATTTCCCACACTGCAATATAAAAAATGACTCAAAAATGTTATCACAGTAATCATGGACATACTCATCATTTTGTCTTTTAATTCAAATGGTGGCATCTACTAAAGCATAGTATATTATTAGGAAAATAAATTACTACTTCCAAAAAAATTCGACAAAAGAAAAGATAAACGACATAGCACCTTAGGAATAATCACACCATCTTTCACTGAAAACACAGAAAAAACAATTTTAACCCCAAAAAGATAATAGAAGATGAAACATGATCTGACTCTTTTAACTTAGCAGAGTTTGTAATGTATTAATGAATTAAAAAATAAAATAATCCTTTAATGGAATAATATGTGTTTTCACCAAGCTTTAGATGTTACTATCCAAACTATCAGCTCTGAGTGCAATAATTTCATTANCCTGCTGTAACAAGACAGCAAGCTCAAGAAATATAATATCCATTGTGGAAGTATTTAACAACAATACAAGGGCCTGGGGCAAAGCATGGTGGGGGAAGAAATGTTCTTTGGACATGTAATTACTTCAAAATTGAATACAAGAGCACGTACTACAGAGTTGAGGGACATTTGTTGGGCCTTCCTAGTGGACTTGGAGCATGTAAAGTAGTGAATGCTACCCAACAAAAAGGATGGAAGAAAGAATGATATTGGCTTGGGGAAGGTGGCAGCAGCAAGTAGGAAACACAAAAATGGCAATCCTCTTCCACTCTTGAGGAAGCCATTTGGCAAATTTCGGAGTGGGAGTGCAATTCAGCCAGCAAGAAAGAGGCCATCTCGAAGTGGTGGTCCAATCAACAAAATCTTTCAACAAGAGAAGCAAGAGGAGGTTGATCTTACCATTGGGTTTTTCTATCTCAACTTCATTTCAATTAATGTTGCACGGTCTGCTTTGTTTATTGAGATGTGTCGAGCTTTAGTTGAACAAGCTCCAACTAGGTATGTGCCTCCCAATTCAAAGAAGCTTAGAACCATATAGTTAGTTAAGAAAAAGGAGGAGGTGATAAAATTCCAGAACCAATTAAATCACCATGGCCCTCATTCGATGTCAATATTGTTTCTAATGGATGGACGGATGTAGCATGCCATCCACGCATCAACTTCATGGTGTCTTTNATAAGCAAACACCTCTTACAACTACAAAAACAGACAATGAAAGACGATATTGCAACTAATTAATAGATTATATAAGATCAGATAACTTTATTAATATTTAAAGAATGACCACAACAAGTAGGTCGATGGGACTCAAACTACAGTCAGTGAAAATACAGTGGGAGTGCTAGATAGATAAGATAAGATGAGATAATTTTATTAATGTCCAATGAATGACCACAATAAGTAAGTCAATGGGACAGAAAGTGCAGCCAGTGTAAACACAGAGTGAGTGCAAAAGCAATTCTTATAACTACTCTATTAAAAGCAAAAAAGAGCCAAATAACTAGCCAATAGAAAACTATAAACATTGTCCATCATCCCAGCAGAACTCCCCAAACAACTTATATATTTTATTATCCAATTGGTTGTAGGAGTCAATTATATGTATAATCTAATCATATTTCATAACTAATATACAGCAGCATATTTCAACAAAAAACATGTGTGCACACAGATAAAGAGAGGATATTTGTCAGCGTTGTGATGACTCAATGCCATGCAAAGTTTCTTTACACCAAAGCATAAACGATTTGGAGCACAGCTTACCTCAATCACATCAAAACCTTGCTCCTTGGCACAGGCATACAAGGCAGCTGATTTCCCACACTGCAATATAAAAAATGACTCAAAAATGTTATCACAGTAATCATGGACATACTCATCATTTTGTCTTTTAATTCAAATGGTGGCATCTACTAAAGCATAGTATATTATTAGGAAAATAAATTACTACTTCCAAAAAAATTCGACAAAAGAAAAGATAAACGACATAGCACCTTAGGAATAATCACACCATCTTTCACTGAAAACACAGAAAAAACAATTTTAACCCCAAAAAGATAATAGAAGATGAAACATGATCTGACTCTTTTAACTTAGCAGAGTTTGTAATGTATTAATGAATTAAAAAATAAAATAATCCTTTAATGGAATAATATGTGTTTTCACCAAGCTTTAGATGTTACTATCCAAACTATCAGCTCTGAGTGCAATAATTTCATTATACAATCCATTGAGATTCTATGGCTTTAGTATAAATTTTAAAACTCTCATTTGCCTTAGTAGCAACAGCCCATGAGGAATTGCAAAATAAATACCAAAGAAGAGAAGCTAGAAACCCTTGAAACATGGTAATTCCTGTACGACAATTTTAACTCCAAAGAGATACAAGACACTTTAAATAGAAGATAAAACATGATAAAACTCTTTTGACAGCAAATCCTTGCAGAGTTTGTAATGTATTTATGAATTAAAAAGAACAGTAATCCTTGTTAAATTTTTAATTAAAATTAAGTACCAAGGCAAGTGTTTCTCTTCCCTAGGCACCTTTTTGCCTTAGGATGCGTGCTAAAGAAGAGCACGCATCCCAAGGCAAAGAGCAGCATGGATTTCAAGGCAGCAGACAGCAAGGAAGAACAGGCCGTACCATATCGATTTGTGGAGGTCGTACAGCATTTAATGTGCACAGAAATCGAGGAGAACAGCAACTACAATTTCTGAGAGTATTGGCATGCATTCCAAGGCTGCCGTACAGCATTTATTGGCACAAAAATCGAGGTAACTGCTGTATTAAATTTCTGAGTGTATTTCCGTACAGTCCGTACAGTTTGGCACGAATTTTGAGGGCCATACAGCATGGTTTACAAGGAGTTGTTCATGTTGGGTTTTCCATACAGTCTTAGCAGAGTTTTGGCACAAATTTTGAGACAGTCCGTACAACATTAATTGTTGGGACATCCGTACAGTTGTACGGATTTCTGGGACAAAAATTGAGGAGCATTTTTCAGGACTGTTCAAAAGGATTTTAGCGAAAGAAAGTCCAAATAAGTTTGTGTAAATTTCTGAAGATGAATATGCTGTAAAAGAAATTTCTCAAAAGCTCATAAATAATAAAAATCCCTCTCTCACTGGTTTTCCCCTTGTGGGTTTTTCCAGGGTCGAAGTTAAACCAAAAATCTTTGTGTCTATATTTTTTGAGTTTTGCATACGGCTGATATTTTACTTCTGCGTTTGAAAACGATGTTCAGAATCCTCATGTTTCAATTCTGAAGTTTATTTTCTGTTAAGTTTTTATATGCTGAAACAGTGTTGAAACAGTGCTAAAACTAGTGCTGAAACAGTGCTGTAACTAGTGCTGAAACAGTGCTGAAACATATGTTGAAACAGTGATGTAACATACGTTGAAACAGTGCTGAGATTGTGTTGAAACATATGCTGTAACAGTGCTGAAACATATGTTGAAACAGTGCTGAAATTGTGATGAAACATATGCTGTAACAGTGCTGAAACATATGCTGAAACAGTGTTGAAACTGGGTTTGGCATTTAACTTTGGCTGAAAAATCAGCGAGACTGAAACTGGATTGGGGTTTGAAAAATTTTTACAATCCCGTGATGGGATATCATCATTTCTTTTCATCAAGTTTTAGATGTTACTATCCAAGCTAAGAGCTTTGAGCAACACTTTCTTTATACAATCCATTAAGATTCTATGGCTATAGTATAAATTTTACAACTATCATTTGCATCAGCAGCAACAGCCCCGAACCAAAAAAGAGACGTTAGAACCTTGAAACAGCATAAATTTATATCCTATAGTTATGCAACTTATGTAAACAGGTAAACTTATACCAAACGGCACCAAATCGTTTCCTGTATTACTTTTATCACGACACAGTCTGTACTCTATAATAGAAACCTTTCTTTTACCTTTACAGAACTAATAGCATTTATAATAGAAACAAGATCAGATTTGGTACTACAATATGATTTCAATCTGAGCACTCTACGGCCATTATGTACAACCTGAAGCCACCTGCAAGGCAACTGGGATCAAAGAGTGCAATTATACTTGGAAGGATCATTCTGTAAACAGAAAGATGAAAGGCCCGGAAATAAAGAAACAGAATGAAGGTTTTTTCATATCCTTCACATGCTCTAAGCCTAAGAAAAAACTGAATTACTGAAGTTAACCTGACCTACACTCTGAATGCAAGCACCTTTTCAATATTCATGCCATAAAAAGAAAATTAGTTGATGCATGTTTGGCCTAAAACCTAAACAGTACATATTAAATTTGAAGTTCTAACTTAAATAATCTCTACAACAGACTAGCAAAAGGTTCTCAAGAGTGGTAGTGCAACCAAGACAAAAGAAAATTAAGAATAGCGGTATAAAATAGCAAAAACAAACTTTGCATGCTGTGACAATGCAAGTGAGGGATGTAAACTGGAAGCCAATAGGGCAGCCCATGAAAATGAGCAACTAGATGCCAAAAGTGTGAAGGATAAGATAACAAAGGAGAAAAATGTTCCCTTATCAAACTCGCTATCAGAAGTATGATGATGTTGAGTTTGATGAACTTCATGCTTGGTACTATTTCAGGTATTGTATAGTTTACACTATAAAAAACTAAAGTTTCTCGATATTTAAGGACTCTATACACAAGAGAGAGCCAGCTTTGCATGATAGGATAGCCTATGAAAATAAACAATAGGATGCCAAAAGGGCAAACAAAAGAGAACAAAAGTAAAAAAATGTTCATTTACCAAACTCATTATCAGAATTATGATGATATTGAGCTGGACAATCTTCAACCTTCTTGCCATTTTGAATATCAATGTTACCATGGAAGCACTCCCTCCCAAGTTGATTAGCCCTCAAAATCAGAAAATANGTATCTGCCAATCTTGACGTACCATGCCCTGGGCGTTTGCTTTAGACCATATAGAGCCTTCTTCATTCTAAGGACCAAATGTTCCTTCCCTAAAACCCGAAAACCCTATGGTTGATACATGTAGACCTCTTCCTGCAAATCGCCATTGAGCAAGACACACTTCACGTCCATGTAATGGACCTTCCAACCAAATTGTGCTACCATGGCTAGAACAAGTCAAATGGTGCTCATCTTTGTTGTAGGAGATCCTCATAGTCAATACCTTCTTGCTGAGAGAACCATTTTGCAACCAACCATGCTTTGTACTTGTCAAGAGTACCATCTGCTTTGTACTTGACCTTGTACACCCATTTGCAGCCAATGGGTTTCTTCCCTAGTGGAAGAGTTGTGAGGTCCCAAGTTTGAATTTTCATCAAACTCTCATGTTCGGTTGCCATAGCCTTTTCCCATTCATGCCTCCCTTTCGCCTCCCAAAACAATTGTGCTTCATAAATTTCAGGAACATTGGCCATCAGAGTAAAGTTGACTATTTGGTTTTTGTTTGCTCTTTCCTCTCAATGATTGACCCTCAATGATCAATCATTTCACTTACTCGAACATCTCCAATGGTGTTGTGCCGCCACTAGGGTCTTCATCTTCGCCTGTATCTATGTCATATGAATGCATTGTGTCATCTAAATGTTGATTCGGGCTATCTACATCAAAAATTACCAACGTAGAAGACTCCTCATGCTCACAATCTCCCTCCCCCCCTCAGGTGGAGATGTCTGAAGCTTGACACCCGAATCCTTATCCACCAGTGGATGCTCGATAATTTTGAATTCGCGATAAGTGTGGAAAGGTCCAACTTCCTCGTCAACAACAACATCTCTATTAAAGCTCACCTTATTGGTGTCAAGATCAACTAATCTGTAGGCTTTGTGATTGTCGTTGTACCCTCTAATTATCATCTTTTTCTCTTTGGATATAACTTGGTTAGCTTTTCATCTGAAATCCAAGTGTAGGCAGTAGAACCAAAGACTTTAAAATGACTAACTTTGGGCTTTCTTCTAGACCATGATTCCTCTAGAGTCTTCTGCTTCACCGCCATTGTTGGAGATCTATTCAGCAAGTATACTACTGTGAACATTGCCTCAACCCAAAAGTTGTTTGGAACACACTTGTTCTGCACCATACACCTGGCCATCTTTGTGATAGTGTCGTTTCGCCTTTCAACCACTCCATTCTGTTGTGGAGTGTATGGTGTAGTGAATTGTCTTATGATCCCATGTTTAACACAAAATTTATTGAATTCTTTGGAAGAAAATTTGCCACCATTATCAGACCTAAGAGAGGTAATGTGACAACCTGACTCTTTTTCCACTAAGACTTTGAGCTTTTGAAATTCATTAAACACGTCGGATTTCAATTTCAAAAAATGCACCCACATTTTCCTACTATAATCATCATTAAACAAAAGGAAATACCTGGCACCTATAGTTGATGCCACGTTCATTAGTCCACAAATGTCCGCATGAACCAGTTGAAGGACTCTTTATGCTCTCCACGCTTGTCCTTCATCAAATGGTGCTATGTGTTGCTTCCCTACCTGGCAAGCTCCACAAACCCCCTAGATCTACTGCTTGATGTCCGAAATTCCATCTACCAGATTCTCTCGTGCCAACTGAGAGAGGTAGGTCAAGTTAAGGTGCCTGTTATCCACCAGTTTGCACAAGCTGGATTTCCTGAAGAGCCGCCAGAGAATGAGCAAGAAATGCTCATATATGCAGATTTTAGTGATTCAACAGGCCTTAAAAGGGCCCTCTTTTCCGCATTTCCACTATTGTAATAAATGTCCTAGGTATGAGATATTGTAAAAAACTATTGGCC
The DNA here is from genome assembly GCA_000966675.3 of Picea glauca. Taxonomy (NCBI): domain Eukaryota; kingdom Viridiplantae; phylum Streptophyta; class Pinopsida; order Pinales; family Pinaceae; genus Picea; species Picea glauca. The sequence goes on along the minus strand of JZKD02S2020162.1, from coordinate 45,130 downwards.
ACCCTTGATCTGGGAGTGGGCACATACTCCGGAGTGTTTTTTCACTTGTTAATTATTTTTTCTGCTTACCTTAGTGAACGATTAAATAATTTCTAAGTTTTTTCACTCAAGAAAAAGACTTGCTCCAAAGCCGAAGTATGTGTTGACAACAGGTCTCGACATGGAAAATCCAATGCCTAGTGTCAGAATGTATATAAGCTCATACTAGAACATAGTGTCCGAGTTATTTCAAAATTGCGGCTAGGATTGATAGGTTTTTTTTTAAGCTTTAGTGAATTAATTAAATTCCCGCAAAAATGGAATTTATTAATTATGAGTCAATAAGTGTAAAAATATGGCATCAAATGTTGTCAGATGCCATATTTATTGTCGTTTTCCAATCCGGAGTATGATGTAAACCCCTATTTCCCATCTTTCGAGATTAAAAAGCGATTATTATCGTTAAAAAAATCAATATGACTCAAAAATGCAGAAAGGGGGCAATTAATTGAGTTTCCTAAATTTTAGGAAAATTGGGAACATGATTTAAACATGTCTTTTGGGTGTTCCTAGTTGACTAAAACACTTAAGGCAAAATTAACTAAAGGGGAGGTCGACCTTTTGGGTGACATGGCATTAGGAGGAGTTCCAAATAAAGGAACTCGACTCCTTTTTCTTAGGTGGCTCCTCACGCATCTCTCATGTGGCCCACACTTCCACTCACTCCCAAACCTCTCACTTAACTCACACATCCACTCACCCTTCCCCATAAATCACTCGCCCACTTCCCCACGCATCTCCCTCACTCACACATAATTTCCCTTCACACTCTACGTGACTCCCCCTCATTCCCACATCACTCTCCCTTTACCATACGTAACTCCACTTCTTCCCTACGTCACCTTCCACTCACCTCTAGTCAACTCTACCTACACTCCCTCATATCCTTACCTACACTCCCTCAATCCTTACGTAAACTCTCCTCACTCCCTCATTCCCTAAGTGCGCCACTCCTCACGTAGCTCCTCCTCTCATGCCATCCTCCAAAACCCTAACCCTAAGCATGCATTTGCCTAGGTATCTCCACCTCCATCTCTATATAAGAGAGGTCGACCCTCCTCATTGAGTTAGTTCAGTCATGGGCAGAAAAGCATTGTAATATTTTTCAAGTATTGGAATAAAAGTCTTTGGAGCAAATCGTGGTGTGGATGTATATGTGTGGTGGCTTTGTCTAAATGCAAATGATCTATGAGGTAACTTGTATTGTTTAATGCTTTAGTTTGATGATCAATTGTTAAAGCCTAATAAGGTATGTTGTCGTATGATTAGGTAAGAAATATCTAGGTTGATCTTTCTTATTGCTTTTACTTACTCCATATATTTCTAAATGCGTGTTATATTTTAGGTTAAATCTAACATGTTTTGGTGAGTTATGTATGTAGGGAATGCCATTAACAATTGTTTGCAGGATTGAAGCATCTAATTGCAGATTATCCAAGAAGGAGGATTGGTTAATGGTTGTTTCCATTGTCATCGTCCAATAGTTCATGAGAGCAAGCACCCTCTTGTCCATTATCAAGAGAACTCCATAGCCCAAGTTTCCAAGCTCAGACGAAGACTCTAAAAATTGATAAAAATTCTCCTCCTTACTTCTTTCTTTTGGTTGCATGCTGGTTTAGAGTAGTTTTCAAGCTTTATTTTTTACATCTAAAGGTTGCATGCAAGTATTTCCTAGATCTTATTATAATTTGTCAAATTTTAAAGGTAGATCTAGGTCAAGTTTAAAGCACTTTACTTGGTCTTTTTCTTCTAAAGTTTTAAGTCAAGTGGTGCTCTGTTTTAATTGTTTATTCAAATTGTTTGGAGATCTTTAGTTTGCTGTCCTAAAACAGCAAACAGAAATCTCCAAAGGGAGCCCAAGTTAGGATTGTTTAAACCCTTTAAAACCCCAAAAAGTTTTAGTTTCCTGCCTTAGAAAATTTATGAAAAATTTTAACAAAATTTTTTATTTGTTTAAAGCTTTTTTCTATCATTTCTAACTTCATCTATTGGCTGTTCTGTTGCAGCAAGTACAGGTACAAGGGGAAATGTTACTGAACTTTTAAAGTCTAGCCCCTTCCAGGATCCTCCCGGTGCTCCGAGAAGCCTTGCATTTAATCTTTTTATCATCAAAGCTTTGTAAAACACTTTATCTCTTCATATAAAGGTCAAGTGTTCCAAGAAAAGAAAAGTAATCTCATCTTGTAATAAGTTAGTGAGCCACAAAGCTCGCCTTTAGTTGTTTCCCCTGCCCCTGGGGGGAAACTGGTGTTTTTTGTGTTTTCTTGTTTTTCGGGGTTGTTTCCCATTTCGTTGAGTTCTTTTAGTTTCTCATGCATAAACAAGATAAAAACTAACTCACATCACTTAAATCAAAGTCTTAAAAATATTTTGCAAGTTCTAGGTTTGCTCACCTTTCAATTTTGCAAATATATTGGAATAAACCCCAACTATTCAAATCTGAGTATGCAAGCCCACTGTCACGCTTTAAGTGCTTCGATGACCCAAAAAAGATTTGAATAGTGCACGCTAGTTTAATCAAGACAATCTCTAAGTTGTGTTATTCATCTAAAACCTCTACCCTGGGTGGAGTGTGTTAAGTCAGGGGGAAACTTTGAGATCTAGGTTCTCTCCTTGTTGGACCTACGGCACACCCGGTCGATAAGTCTATAAGATTGGTGAATAACAAACGAAGAGGCCACATTCACTTTTGCATACAAAGAGTGGGGACCCTAACTTTTGAAGATTTTCAGGTCCTATCAAGCATGCCTACTGGGTCTGTCTTTGACCACAGTTAGGCTCTAAGTTTCAACTGTTATGTAAAGTGTTTGTTGCTATTTTAGGACAGCCAACAGTCCAAGAACTTCTTGCTGATTTGTTACAGTTGCACTTCCAATTTTAGGTGTTCTAGCATGTAGTTTTAGTAACCAGAAGTTAGCACATGCATACTAAAATAAGTACAACACACCTAAAGATCTTTACAGCTGAAAATGAACATATCTAAAAGACTAACACATGCATTTTTGTACACAGGTATTTTTGGTCAACATGACCCTAGATAAAACCCCCCTGGGGAAAACCAGTTTGGGATATCTGTCTATATAATGATGATTAAAGCAAGAGATACAACAAGTAATGAAATACAATGGAACTTGTATACATAGCAAGCTCCTCACGAGCCTTGCCATAAGAACAAGAGAAAGAAGTGCCCAAACTATGGTGCGCTCTCTCCCTTTGTTGCCCTATGTACTGAACTAAAGCACCCTAGCTCATCAGTAACCCAATGAAGAAATCCCTCCACAGGAATGTCCTCTCCTGTGCTGCTTCTCCACTGAAACTGTCAGAGCTCGAATCCTCCAAGCAGATCTTCTACCAGGTAGCTGCCAGTCCTCTCAACATGTGCGCCCCCCTCCTAGGAGAAATGATCACCAAAAATAAACTGAGCTATACACTGAATGTCTCTCTCCACAGAAACAAACGCCCAAGCTCTCCTCTCCCTATGCATCAGACCTCATCCTGATCTAACAAGTCCTCCTCTCTTGATGAGCAAATGAAGGATAATAAATGCGCCCCTCCTCAAGATGCGCCCCTCCTCCATATACATGCTCCCTCTCAGAAGTAAAGGCTATGGCTCCATGGAAATGCTCTCCATGCAAGCTCAAACCAACCTCAAGCTCTCAAGGGTTTTACTCAAACCCTCATGAAGTGCGCCCTCCTTCTCCTCAAGAAATGTGCCCCTCTTCTCTTCTCCAAAAATCACAAGTGAAGAATGAGCCTCAAAAATACCTTTACCCTCTCTTTAGCCTCCTCATGCCAACCCTAAAAGATCAATGGCCTAGATTAGATCT
>JZKD02S2020162.1:21785-32036 GCA_000966675.3 Picea glauca | reverse complement strand
AGGATAAAAGGCTTGAGGTTTGAAGGTCAAACTGGCGTAACAAGAACCAATCCCACCCAATGTCACCACAATGGGATGGTTCTTTCTCTTTAGGGTGGTAAGGCCCAGGGGAGACATCCCTGGTGACCTGGGGTTTTGAGAAGGCAAAAAGGATAACAAGACAGGATAAATTTCCCCCCTCACAGATCACCATTGAGCAAATAGTCCTGGCTAAACAACCAATAATAAAGTAAACCCCCCAAAGATATACCTGCCTGAGACAAAGCAACAACAAATGATATATGCAAGCTTGTTCAATGGGTTAGTACTTCATATAAATAGATGACTATCTAATAAACATATCAACAATTTGACAATAAATGTTGATGAAGTCAATGTTTATCAATAGCAAATGAAAATTATATCACTTCACCAATAAATATTGGAACAATATGGCATTCAATGTAACCAATCAACACTTCATTCAATAAATGCCTTAAATCACCATTCAATTGCTTATAAAACAAAACGTTTGCTGCACAAGGATATTAATAGCAAGAGATGACCGCAACACTTGGTTAGTAGGGTTAGTTTATAAGCTAGGGTTAGTGTAGTTAGGGTTTCAATCAATGTGTTGAGAGTGGATTTGATAAAGGTCACTTCAACGCATGAGGTCTTAGGATCACTGCCTTAGGGTTGAATGGAATCAATAGTGAAAGATGCAAGAGTTGAAGGAGACAAAAGTCAAAACGGCCAAGGACTAGAGGGAGAGACTTTGAGGTGTTGCTAAGGTAAGGCCCCAAAGTCAAAACCCTAGGGGAGAGAGGCTCACTTTGGTGTAGGTGAACTAGGCCTCAGTGCTCTCTCCTCCTTCCTTAACTCAGATGGAAAAACAACTAGCTGAAAGATGAAGCATAAAACCAAAACTAGAGGGTTTGATGAAGCAAGGTGTTGCTACAACAAGGCCTTTTCAGCAAACCCTAGATAAAAAATGACCCCAAGTGTAGTAGACCTAGGCTTAAGACGTCTCTCTCTTCTTGGCCTCTAGATAGTACAACTAGCAATAAATGAAGAGAGAGAGAGAGTGTAGCAACAACTAGGCTCTCTTCTTCTTCAATGGCTAAATATTTCTCTTTAAGGGGACATTAGACAAGGACCTACTTGTGTGCTTGTCACCTAGGGTTTTGTTCAGCAACATCATAAACACATGCAAGAAATTAAACTACAACAATTCATTCAAGAAGTTTTGCAGAAAAATACTTACAATTCACCAAGAAATATCAATGCAAACCCTAGTTGTAACACCTTCCTTCAAGAGAAATGCCAAAACATGCCAAAATAATCCTCCTTCAACAAGTGCGCATCACTAAATCAGCCAATAACCCAAGATAGGGCACAAATTTCAGACCTCCTTATTGAGTGAGTAAGTTGTGTCCAAAATAAAGGTGAAAATCCTTCATTTATACCATTCCATGACCTAATTTTACATTTTAGGTCATGTAAAAGGCCGACAAGGCTAAAATACTAAAATCATGCTGTTTTACATTAAAATGTTAATTTAAAACCCTAATCAAGCTGAAAAGAAGTAATAAGCCCCTTTAAGGGAGACGTCAGCCCCTTCTAGGGCAAATTGGGTATCCTGGAGCAAAACGTTAGCCCTCCTTGGGCTTCTCCAACCTGCCACACGTGCCAATACTGCCTAGTTTGCCTCCCAAAACGTCCACAATGCTGGATGACGTCATGGTCATGATGGGTGACGTTCTAGGCCTTCCAAGGCCAACGTTACACTAAAAAAGGGCCAATTCCCCTAGGTCAAGCTCTGTCGGGGTGCCTTTGGTGGAACATCCTCTTCTTCTCCGGTGCAAAGACCCTGATCCATCTCTGTCCTGTCTCTGCCCCCTGATGGGGTCTCAGCATCCACCTAATGGGGTCTTCAACCCCATGGAGGTTCGAACTGATCATCTCCCCATGTGTATCGGTCCAAAATGGTACCTGTCCATCGGGCATGCTCCTGCACATCAAAAGCTACGCCCTCCATGGGCTCATCAGTCACAGGGATCATAGGAATGTCAATCACATCTCATCATCAATATTATTAAACATGTGCATAAAATCCCTAATACATCGGTTAACAGCTTAAAGACGTTACAGAAGCCTAGAATACAAGTCTGGAGAAAAAGACAAGGTGTCCTATTGGGCTAGTGCCCACTGGAAAAGGAAAGTTCTCGGAAGAGACCTCTTCCAAGCCATGTAAGTGGGTGATGTGGTCAAGGGATGTCCAAGCATCTGGGTGCAATGAGGGCCAAGGATGCAAGAAATGTTACCTGTGGGTGCCTTTGTAGAAGGCAAGCTGTACCTGTCCTGGATGCATTTTTTTCAAGCCCATTTTGCCTTTTATTCTTTATTCTTTTATTGCTTTATTCTTTTTTTTTTTGCTCAAGAGCTAATCAGGGGACACTGCCTTGGCGTGGTGACCAGTGGAGACAGTGTTACCCACAGGTACTTTCACAGAAATGAGAAGGCTGGCTTGTGATGAGACCCCCTTTCCCTTGGCCATGCAACCAAAGGTCACTGCCCTGGTGTGGTAACCAGCTGGTGGCAATGTCATACTGCTAGGTACCCATGGACCTAATAGGTTGGCTCGTGATGAGACCTCCATCCTCTGGTTAGGCCTTGTTTTATTATTTTTTATGGTCCCTCTTGTTTCTTGTTGAGAAGCCATTTATTGCTTTCTCGGGGATCCCTGGGCGAAGCATCTTGAGGTTTTGTTCTTAGGCTTTTATCTTTTACCAGTTTGCTTTTACCTTTTGGGCCTTTAGCCCCTTCTTCCCACTAGATAAGATGCATTCCTGAAAATAGGTCAACCCAGTGCTTGGACAAGTGGAATGGGACAAGTGAGCGGGAAACAAGATGAAATAGTGGTAATATGATGGGAGCGGACGATGGCTTTTCAGAAATCCCCCCAGTGGAAAACCAAAACCTACAGACACGGGCTTGCCAGGGAACCCTATCAATCCCCCCCAAACATGGTCAAGTGGGCAAGTGTAAGATCCAAGCTGTTGTTAGAAATAAAAGGAATCAGATGCATACATTCAATGGTTTTGATGATCAAAGTGACACATACCATGATACCTGAACTAATTACCTCATGGATCAAGAACCTTCTTTGACATGGGACCAAGCCGATAGTGATGGATGCTGCTGCTGCTGACAAGATAAAGATGCTGGAAGAAAGAAAAGGTGGGCCCTCCAGGGCCATGCTAAAGTCAATCTTGCTCTCAGTACTCCATGTCTAGGACCTGTAGGCCTTGAGACATGATCTCCTAGTTATCCCTGAAAGTGGGGGATAACAAGGCCTACATGGACTCAATAGACTCTGCAGGAGGCAAAGGGACATGCAACTCCTCGTGGTACATTCCGGGAGAGCAAGAGACCGCAGAGATTTTCGAGCTATGTTTCAGCTATGAGCCACGTCATTGATACTGAACCTTCTTGTCATGGAGAAACAACATGTCAACAGGTTTGGCAAGATGCCATGACTGAAGAGTATCAGTCCATCATGAAGAATGATGTGTGAGATATTGTTCCAAGACCGAAAGGGAACTCTGTAGTGACTTCCAAGTGGATCTATAAGATCGAACATGCAGCTGATGGAAGTGTCGAGAAGTACAAAGCGAGATTTGTGGCTAGAGGATTCTCTCAGGTGGATGGAATAGATTATGAGGAGACATTTGCTCCTGTTGCCCGATACACTTCCATCCGTATGATTATTGCTCTTGCAGCATCCATGGGTTTGAGACTACATTAGATGGATGTGAAGACAACCTTTCTCAATGGTGAGATTGAGGAAGAAGTTTACATTGAGCAACCAGATGGATTCGTGATACATGAGAAGGAGTCTCACGTGTGCAGGTTGAAGAAATCCCTGTATGGACTAAAGCAGGCACCTCGAGCATGGTATGAGAAGATTGTTGGATACTTGATAAGTTTGTTGTTGCTGATAGATGGCATGCACTGAAGAAAAGATGGGCCAAGCTCAAGTTGTCTGGCTCTTGGTACTCCATGTCTAGGGCCTGTGGGCCTCGAGGCACAATCTCCTTAGTTGTCCCTAGGATAGGGGATAACAATTGGAATGCATCATATCTAAGTTGTACTGGCATGGTGTCGAGTATCATCTACATCATCTCTAAGCCGTACTAGCATGATGCGAATGCATCATATCTAAGTTGTACTGGCATGATGTAGGTTAATGTCTCTGCATCATCTCTATGCCGTACTAGCATGGTGTCAATGCACCATCTCTAAGCTATATTGGCATGATGCGAGTCATCTGCATCATCTCTAAGCTGTACTAGCATGATGCTACTAGCCTACTGCATCATATTTAAGTTGTACTAGCATGATGCATCTCAAGACATCTGTATCATATCTATGTTGTACTAGCATGACACTGAAGCATCATTTCTAAGTGGTACTAGCATGATATAGATCAACACTCCCTCTCAACCAAGGGAGAAATCTCCAGAAGTCCCAGCTTGTCCCTTAAGTATGTAAACTTTATCTTGGACATAGGCTTTGTCAAAATATCAACTATTTGCTCATCGGTGGAGATGTACTGGAGAATCACTTCTCCCTTCTGGACTTTATCATGTATAAAATAGTACTTGATCTCAATGTGCTTCAACCTGTCATGGAACACATGGTTCTCTAAAAGCTTCACACAACTCTGATTATCACAATATATCACAGTCGAATCCAACACCCGATCAAATAGTCAAAAAATCATCTTACGAAGCCATACTTCTTTCGTACAAGCATTGCAAGTTGCAATATACTCTGCTTCTGTAGTGCTGAGTGCAACAAACTTCTGTTTCCTGCTGGCCCATGATATCATAGCAGAGCCCAAAATGAAACATATACCAGAAGTACTCTTTCTGTCATCTGCACTACCTGCCCAATCTAAATCAGTAAATCCATGCAGTTATACGTCACTGTTTGAGGCATATCTCAAACCATAATTTAGCGTCCCACAAAGATATCTCAAAATGTGCTTTGCAGCTATCCAATGCTCATGTCTAGGTTCCACCTGGAACTGGCTCAATGTGTTCACAACAAATCAAATGTCCGGTTGGGTATTAACCAAATACATCAATGAGCCAATCAATTGCCGGTACAGGGACGAGTGTACTGGAACATAATCATAATCATAATCTCTCAACTTCCTCAGATTTGTCACCATGGCTTTGCAATCCATCATGCCAAACTTCTGAAGAATCTTTACAACATACTTCCCTTGCCCCATGAAGATTTCACCACGCTTCTCCTATATTTCTAGTCCCAAATGATAATGCACGAGACCAATATCTTTCATATCGAATTTAGAGGCTAACTCCCTCTTACACTAAATAATGAGAGGCTTTGCACCTATCAGAAACAAATCATCAACATATAGTAGCCGGATCACAAGTGTGTCATTCACAACCTTGTAATAAAGGTTTGGATCAGCATAGCTCTTGGAAAATCCAAGTCTTGTCAAGTAACTGCCAATTCGTGCATAGCAAGCTCTTGGAGCTTGCTTGAGTCCATACAAGGCCTTCTTTAATCTGCATATATGGGTTTCTCTCAGGTGTACCTCAAAATCTTGAGGTTGCTCTATGTATGCTTCTTCCTCAATTACTCCATTGAGAAAAACGTTCTTTACATCCATTTGATGTAAACTCCAATCCATGGATGCTGCAAGAGATATGATGGCTCTAATAGAGGTGTATCTGGCAACTGGAGCAACGTCTCATCATATTCTTCTCCCTCTTGCTCGGAGAACCCTCTAGCCAAAAATCTATTTACTATATGATTTATCTTGTAAACCCATTTTGAAGTGACTATAGACTTTTCTTCAAGTCTAGGTACGATTTCCTATACATCGTTTTTCATGATGGATTGATATTCTTCCATCATAGCTTCCTTCCATTCTTTCTTATTGACTGACAACCAAATATCCTCAAGTGTTCAACACTTAGCTTCTTTCCGGGGAAAGCTTCTTCTGGAGTCATGTTCTTCAATATATGATGAGGACTTCTATTCTGAACATATATGGCTGTCATAGCTGCTTCTCCCCATAGAAACATGGATAGATTCTGGTCATTCATCATTGCCTTGATAGATTCTTCAATGGATCGGTTCGTTCTTTCTGCTACACCATTTTGCTGAGGATTGCAGGGAGTAGTGAGCTCCCTCCTAATCTTGACCTCTTTGTAGAATGTCTTGAAATCATCTGAGGTGAACTCTCCCGCTTAGTGAGGAGGTTGACATTGGTCCACACACATCTGAGTAAACAATGTCCAAAAATTCTTTTGCTTTATACGCTTCCTTTAGAATTGGTACTTGGTGAGATCACCTGCCTTACCACTTGATGGAGTCATCTGCTCCATGTTTTGCAACTGTCACTTTAGCTCCTTCTCAGAGCTAATGCCTGTGACCTGCCTGGAACAAGAACAATAAGAGCAAAAGTATTTCCAATACCATTTTCATAAGAACATATCTATGGTAACAAGGATGGTAGTCATCATAGGATTACCAAGGTGACCTGCAAAACAAGAAATAACTCCTAGAGGAGATGTTAGTTCATTTTGCAAACAAGTGCAATAAGCATCTATATCAATCCTTACATGAAACCAAGTATACCTAGCAGTAATAAAACCTTTCAAAGATTGTTGTCACAACTTGTATTGTAGCAACTATCAAACTTGATATGTGCAAATTGAAACTTAACAATTTGATCAATCAAACTTGGAACCTGGAGCCTCAACTCCTTGTTCCTCTGAATGTACTGAATCCAAGATCATTGCTTGGACAAGGTCTCTTGTACATTCCCTGCAAAACATACGCATGCTTTGCTGGATGATATAACATGAAAAACATATACAAGTGCATACCTTTGAAATTTGTAGCATCGTTTAGCTTGTCTTCTAATATGAAACTAGACACCATCTTGACAAGAAGAGGTTAGAAACTGAATCAAAAAGGTTCAATGATTAGAACAAGCTAGAAACCCTGAAATTTCAACTTTGACCACAAAATCAATTGTGACCAAAAGTCAACCTTTGACTTTGACCAATCAACCTTTGAATTTGAGCAGTCAAACTTGATGTTTTTGTTGGTTGAGTGCACCAGAGGGTGTGCTAGGCTAGGGTGCACTAGAATATTCAAAAATTAGGTCCAACGCTTCACTTAAGGTGCTCAAAGAATTAGATTAGGGTTTGCTGCAGCTGCAAAATCAGAAACCCTAGTTGCAGTTGCAACTGGTGCTATAACGAGCTTGACAAAGAACTCCTACTCTACCTTCTAGTAGTTAGACTGTTATGAAGGTAGTGTGGGCCCATAACCTGTTAGAATATTCAATGTACTAATTTTACCATAGACAATATCACAATATTGTCACCCAACCACCCCTGAGCACCATACCCTTTGCTAGATAGAATGATTCTAGAGGTAGCACTAGAACCAACAAATAACTAAGAGAGTGCATCTTTCTCCAAAGATAGCGCACCAGAAAGAAAGTCCCAAAACCACATAACAAGGACAGTACTCAACTGCAGCAGTTGCAGTTGCACTCACCAAGAATACCACCAAGAATATCAGAATACCACCTAGAATGTCACCAAGAATACCACCAAGAATGTCACCAAGAATACCACCAAGAGATATTAGAGGGTAGGGTGCATATCTTAGGCTAGATAGCGCTAGAGAGAGAGACCAAGAATCACCCTAGAAGATCCACCTTTCATTCTTATAGCTGCAGCTCCAAACTTGCGCCATACTTGAGAGAGTGAGTGAGGTGAGTGAGTACAAATGAGCTCAAGGGCCCTCTATTTATAGTACTCCTTGTCACTTGTCTACGCCGACTTCTCTTTTTAGAGGGTAATACTTTAATATTAATTCTTTTTCTGAGTCGACTTGTCTTCTAGGGTTTCTACACATCTGTTTAGGGTTTCTCTTGCTTCCAGAATATTCTATTCTAGCCAAAGGTTACACATGGAGGTTAATACCTTCCGCAACTACCATAATATCAACAATTAGAGGATTTCAAGTTGGAATAGTTGAATCTTTGCTTTTCTCATTACTAAATAAAAGTCAAAATACAATGCTACATCCATTCATCATGTGACATTATGTAATACTTTAAAAAACAATCAGTTGCAGATTTTATAGTCTTTAAAGTTTAGATACATGATACATAAAACTAAAAATATAGGCAGCACAAAAGAAATATTTCTCCTTATTGGTCAAGTTGATTAGACCTTCTGTTATCAATGTAATTTCAATGAGTTAGCTTGACCTGGCTATCAACTGGTCTCACCTATTTTCTTGACAGTAGTTATATTACTTTTATTTCAATTACTGTTTCTATTTAAGAAGCATGAGCCCTAAGTCAATATAAATAATTGCAAGATTTCTTACCGCTAAGGGAAAATGTTTATTGAACATATTGCTTTGGTGGATTAAGAATTGGTTGAAGGTCTTATCCTAAATTGTTTGTACTTTGCACTTGTCATGTTCTTAATTGTTTGCCTAATTCTCCATAGTTAGATCTAATCCCCTTGTTATTTTGCGCTCCATAATCACTATGTGAAAACCTAAACGTATGCCTTTTCAGAGGGTGTCAAGAAATCTTTGTTATTGGAGTGATGGATGCATTTCTTAGTGATCAAAATAAAGGTAAAACATATCACATCATTTTCATTAGACGGGAAATCTTATCCTTCAACATGCTTCACAAGGCTTAAAATGTTTCTATGCATTATAGGGTTAAGAAGTGATGTGTGAATACCATCTGTTTTAGAAGCAACAAAAGGAAGGACAACAGAAAATAAATCAAACATTATAGTGAATGACTTCAATAAGTTTAAGGTGAAGTTCAAATCAATAAGCCCATTGTAGTAAATAAGTTAAACATTATACATGCACATGCAATAATTGAAGAAATTCGAGGTACTATGAGGCTGCCAAAACAGGTCTGTCCTTGACCTGAAATTTGGCTCTAAGTTTCAATCTCCAAGACTGTCCTTTGCTGCTGTTTTAGGACAGCAAACAGTCAAGTAACTTTCTACTCATAATTTTTATGGTTAAGTGTTCTTTTGAGGTGCCTTTGCAAGTGTTTTCATACCCCAATGTTAGCACATGCAATATACTCAAAGAAAATAACACTCCTCTTGATCTTTACATCTCTAACAAGCTGATCTATACTCTAAGCATCCATGAAATGATCACAAGTATTTTTGGTCAACATGACCCTGGATAAACCCCCCCCCGGGGGAAAACCAGTTTGGAATGAAAGTATATATAATGATGATCTTAAGTAGTGAATACAACAAGTAAGCTAATACAATGGAACCTGATACAATAGCAACTCTTCACGAGAAGCTTTGAAGTTCCAAGAAAAGAAATGCGCCCAAGCTTAGTGCGCCCTCTTCCCTTGTTGCTCTATCCACTAAAGTGATGAACTCTCCTTCCTTGAAGAAATTTGATGTCTCCAATCAGGTTTCAATCACTCCGGATCACTCCCATAGTTTAATGCCCAATCCATAATCAGAAAATTTATCTTATGGCTATTATTAAATTCTGGAAATGAAATTGCTGAAATTGAAACACAAGAGACAACTTCTTTGATTGGAAATTAAATGCAGAAATAACTCAGCAATAAACAATCACAACACATAGGAAATTTTGGTTCAAAATTGACCCAGGAAAAACCCCTAGTGTGGGGGAAACCTGTTCTTCTGAGAGGGCAGCTTCTTTTATTAATTTGCAAGCATCTGGAAATTACATTTGCAGCAGAAAATTAATTACACAACAGAGACCACTTATCTATTTTTTTCCAAGACAAATCTTCCTTGGAAAACGTGCCAAATAACCTCCTCGATTTTTGAGCCAACTTACTTAGAAATTCCGTATGCTGTACAGACAACAATCAACAGACTTCGATTTTTGTGTAGGTTGTACGGATTTAATTAATGCTGTACGAATGCCTCGATTTCTGTGCAGAATCAAACTTGATTTTTGTGCATGAATCCGTACCGTACGGATTGGTTATGGCTGGAATTAATTGCTAGTATGCGCCTCGATTTTCGTGCCCACCTTTGCATGGAAAATCATGCCTCTCCTTTTCTGGAAATGATTCTTTTTTCTGCTCCCCAATCTGCTCTCTCTTCAGCGAGAGCTTGTGTGTGTTCTCTGAATGCACTCATTAGACATTTAAAAGTCTCTTTCTTCCCT
>JZKD02S2020139.1:0-23287 GCA_000966675.3 Picea glauca | reverse complement strand
CCTCTGAGCAATCATTTAACTATTAAAGTATAATAAAACATTTAGAAACAATATATAATGATTTTCATATTATATATATATTTCCTTGTGAAAAACATTGAGACAATTTTCATATGGGAAACACTTAATGATTAATAAAAAATATAAAACCACCCACCAAAGTAAAACTAAATCCACCTAATTTGACTTATATAAATGAGAGAAGGCATATGTAATAAATTTTAATAAAGTATTAAAGTTCTACAATTAAAGTTCAATAAAGTATGTCGATTCCGGCTAGCTCAATGGTTAAGGTGTGGGTTTATTTTGTTAGACGACCTGAGTTCAATGCCCTTATGGTGAGTATAGTTGGGAGGAGACACCAAAAATTATAGCCAATCCCCGAGTGATTTTGACGGCTTAGATGCCTCTAGGTATAAAAATTTAAAAAATAATAATAAAGTATAAAAGTTTCATTAATTAATAAAGTTCAATAAATTTATGATTATGATGATGATGATGATGATGATGATGATGATGATTAACGTCCACTAAGACCGAATTGACCTTAGATAATCTTTCCAATATCACCATAGTTTTATTGAGTTAAAGGTTAGGAAGGTTCGTAGTGTGACAACTATTTTGAAACTAAGATCCAATCTGGGTATAGGATGGACAATCTAAGAGAAAGTGTTCTTCATATTTAACCTTATTAGTGTCACAAAGGTGACAGACTCTTTCATCCCATGGTGTTTTAGGAATTGACCAACACCAAGATTCAGTATGGAACTCATGAGAATTGCTTATGTTTTTCTTTACACTTGTCAAAAGTGATAGATAATTTTGATCTTCTAGATTAGGGTTGATTACATCCTTCTAAAGCCAGAGTTCTAGAGCCCCGAAGCTCTCAAGGATATGCATAAGTGCTTATCATATAGCATCGGGTCACAACCTTGGTCACATGTGTTCGGGGGCTGAAGAAAAGGGGCTTGTGCTTGAAAATTATGTTTGAAACAAAGAAGGGATTAGAGAAGGAGCTCATGGGGTCCCTGATTGAACAAACTTGCATCCAAAGAAGTAAGGAAAAGGATGTAAAGATGAAGAGAGGATCTAGCATGGATCCAAAATCCAATTCAGCTATGAGAATTAAGAATAGTTGAACATAGATCACCTTCTAGGAAGCACCATTGCTCAAATAGTCATAACTTCCTACTCAAAACTCAGATTTGAGAAAGGGAGTAGTCGTTGGAAAGGTTTGGAACAATAGAGTACAACTGTTCACCTAGAAATTGTTTATGGACAACAAAATTTTACATAAAATCAATAGAAAGAATTATTATCATTTATAAACCAGAATTGTACATGTTTTCATGGTTTTGTTTAGACAATTAGCTTGATAAGAATTATGTGGGTTGCAAACTTTTGCAGAATTTTCATCTTCCAAAGCATAACAAAATATTCCTGGATTACAGAGAGATAGAGGATGCACAAGAGGCTTACAATAAGCAAGATGAGGTTAGATGAATGAATATCCATCTGGGAATTGAAGGAACCAACTAAGGATGAAGACATAAATCTGGTGGAGACCATTAGAAAATTGCAGATAGATGTCCAGAGCCACAAAGATGATAATGAAAGAATTATGAAGGCCAAAGAGCAGCAGGAAGACTTTAACATGAATTTAATGAAAATCCTGGACAAAATTGAGAAAAAGTTAGACAATGAGAGTGGCTCCAACAAGTCAGGAAGCCACAAGACCCCTGAGAAAAAAGAAAGATCAGGGACTGGTAGTAGACATCACCATCACTCCCAAAAGAATTCCCATAAGAGAGAACACAGTAGCTCAAGTCCATCCCCTGCTAGGAAGCATAGGAGGTCTGGGGTGGATGAGTTGAAAGGAGAAATGAATAAGATCAAACCTCCTACTTTTGATGGAGAGCACAAAAAGGATGAATATGTTGAGACATGGTTTCTAGGCATGAGAAAGTACTTCCAATTCCATAAATATTTTTCTCATGCAGAGGGAATAATTGTCATCTATTATTTGAAAGGAAAGACATTTATGTGGTGGGATCAACTTATGCAAGTACAGTACATCAAAGAGAAAAATGTGATGTGGAAAGAATCAAAGAAGTACTTTGAGAAGAAATACATGACCAAGAGGTATTATGACAAAAAGATGAAAGATTTCTTTGAACTCAAGCTAGGAAGCATGACAATTCATGAGTATGAAAGGATATTCCTAGAACTATTGAAGTATGTCTCCTTCATCAAAGATGAGACAGCTAATATCCAAAGATATCTGAGTGGAGTACCATCCTTCATCAATGACAAGATTCAGTATGATGGTCCTAAAACTTTGGAAGAAACCATAAGAAGAGATAAGTGCTTGTATGATCAATAAAAAGGAAATCCTAACTTCCAGAAGGCTTGGGAGGACAAGAATTTTAACAGAGAACTAAGGAAGAAGGGGAGAAAGCCATCATTCTTCAGGAAAAATTCTCAAGGACAACCAGTTTTTAAAGAGCCCAAGATGGTTGAGGCAGATGGGAAAAGTCTAAGGCATCCACCAATGTAATGTTTGGGTTGTAATGGAGATCCTAAGTATAGGTATTATCCTCACAAAGTTGAAAAAGTGAGATCTCTCCACAATGTCCAGCAAGCAGAAAATGGAGGAAATGGGAAGAAGTGTGCCAAGGATCTATGCATCCCTCAACAACAAGCAAGTAGAGTTTCAATCACACATGATTGAAGTAGAAGGTATGATCAATAACCATGCCTTTACTATTTTAATTGATTCAGGGACTAGTCACAACTATATATATCCTAAGGTAGTGGAAAGATTTCAATTTCCAAGATGAAAGCATGAGAAATGTTGGCTGGTGAAAGGTTATTGAGTTGGTTAAGTCATGTCCATTAGGTATGAATGAGATGAATACGAAGGCGGATCTGAACATATTTCCTTATGTTCATATAATTTTCTAATTGATATGGATCGGTTGGACCAACACCATTCCATCTTAGATTGTCGTAACAAGGCAGTCACTTACCTAGATGAGGAAGGAAACTCAAGAGCAGTCCAAGGAATTCCTAGGGCGTTCATTGTCTGAGAAATATCAGCAATGCATTTGAGGAAGTGTTATATGAAGGGTTTCCAAGTGTTTGCAGCTCATATGGAGGAAACACCTAAGGATAGGGTGCCAGATCTAGAAGATCAAGCAGTCCTAAAAGAGTTTGAGGATGTGTTTAAGAAGATACCAGGACTACCCCCCAAAGAGATATATTGATTTATATATAACTTTGATGCCTGGAGAAGCTCCAGTGTCAAAGAATCCCTACAAAATGAGTACACCAAAGATGAATGAGTTGCAAATGCAGCTTGAAGATATATTGAATAAGGGGTACATATGCCCAAGTGTGTCACCTTGAGGTGCCCCAGTGTTATTTGTGAAGAAGAAAGATGGGACCTTGAGATTGTGTATTGATTTCAGGAAACTAAATAAAGTAACTGTGAATAACAAGTATTATTTGCCAAGGATTGATGATCTCTTTGATCAATAGAAGGATGCAAGGATATTCTCAAAAACTGATCTCAGATCTGGATATCATCAAGTAAGAATCAGAGATGAAGACACCAACAAAGCTTCTTTTAGAACAAGGTATGGTCACTGTGAGTTTATAGTGGTTCCATTTGGGTTATCAAATGCACCAATTGTTTTCATGTGTTTGATGAATGATGTTTTTCGAGAGCACTTAGGCAAGTTTGTCATTGTCTTTTCGGATGGCATCCTTGTATATTCCAAAATAGAAGAAGAACATGAGGCTCACTTGAGTATGGTGTTGTAAGTGTTAATACAACATCATTTGTACGCCAAATTGATCAAGTGCCCATTTTATTAGAACCAAATTCATTATTTGGGGCATATTATATCCAAAGAAGGGATATCAGTGGATCCTCAAAATATTGAGGCCATTAGAGGATTCCCAACACCCAAAAATGTGACATAATTTAGATCCTTAATGGGTCTAGATGGCTACTACAGAATATTCATTGCAAGGTTTTGAAGGATTTCTGACCCAATCACTTCCTTACAAAGGAAAGGGGTGAAGTTTTAATGGGCAGTGGAATGTGAAAAGAGCTTCCAGCAATTGAAGCACTTGCTAACCAATGCTACGATTCTGAGAATTGAAGATCCTAATAAGGACATCATGGTTTGCAAAGATGCATGAAAAGAGGGACTTGGAGGAGTCCTCATTCATAATGGTTTGGTAGTATGTTTTGAATCCGTAAAGTTGAAGGAGCATGAAAGGCTCTATGTCACTCATGATTTGGAGTTGCAGCCATAGTACATGCCTTAAAGAAGTGGAGGCACTACCTCATGGGAAATAAATTGAATTGAGGAAAGACCATAATGGTCTGAGGTATTTCTTTGATCAAACAACTTTAAATTCCGGACAAAGTAGATGGTTGGAATTCCTCTGTGAGTATGACTTTGATATCAGACACATCAAAGGAAGGGAGAACAAAGTGGCTAATGCACTCAACAGGAGAGTGCATGAGTTATATGCTACAACCATTAGCATGTTCCAAATATATCTTAAAGGTAGAATTTATGAGGTTGCAAAAGTAGATTTGCAGTGCATGGAGATGGTAACAAAATTGCAGCAAGGTAAAATGCAACAAATAGTCGAAGATTATAAATTGGGAGATGATGGAATTATCCTGTATAGGAACAAAAATTTTATACCCAATTCTCTGGAATTGAAAAGTATGATCTTGAAGGAGATGCATTGTTAAGGACCAAATACTTGCATGCAGAAACTCCACAAATATTCAGAGAACAATATAGAAGAACCACACTTTATTATATCAAAACCCTTGAGGTAGGGAAACACCATAGAATGGATCCTATTATGAAAGGGATCCTTTCCTGTTCACTTGCCTCTTTGAGGGGGTATCCTCCTATTGAGCTACTACTCCAAATACAATAATTTTCTTCCTCCCATTACATTGCTTGAACCCCATTATATAGTGCTACCATTCTAGAGGAGGAATCTTCTAGAAGTAGAACCTTCTAAGAAGTCCTCTTACATTTATTATATATAAATACCCATTTATTATATCTAACTATCATAGTGGGCCTTATTTAATAATATAGTGGACCTAGTCCACCTTACATTGAATGGCCTCCACTATTATCATTATGGACCCTTTGGGCTCCCCCACTACCTCTCTAGCTACCTAACATTCCATCCCCTTTATGAAAGTGTTGTCCTCAACACTTGATGTACAACCATATACCAATATCCCATGGATAAGTGTGGACCATAGTGTTGAAGTAGACTAGAGAAATAGGTTCCCATGGATAAGTGTGTACCATAGTGATGAAATAGAATAGAGAACCAGGGTCCCATTGAGAAATGGAAGCCACCATGCTAAAGTAGTCCAACCGCCATTGTAAACCAGGGTACCATGTTCAATTGTTCATGTGAACCCCACACGAAAGATATTGGAACCCAATAACCAACTGAAAATGATGCTCCCAATAATAACGCCTATCATGTGGATCCAAGTAAGAATATCCATCCACATAGTGGGAAAGGGTCAAAGCTTAATATGGAAGAACAATACCGTTGTAAAATATGCAGGCTGGACACTGGTAATCATAACTAGATCGTGATGTGTCACATTGATGTGCTCTACATAAGGTGGAGTAGAGTCATCAAATAAAATATGAAAGTGGTTGTAATCGCAAAAATGAAAACTATCCATATACCAATCATCACAATCGGCCTTAAAATCATACATATATTTCTTGATTATATTCATCCATGATGTTTTCCATAAGAAATATCTCCTGCATTCTATCCAATGAATCTTGAATACTACTAAGACTATCATTGAGGCCGTCTATGAGGCCATATACAAAGTCATGCAATGTGTCATACAATTGGACGTTGAATGTTTCAGTCATATTAGAATTTCTTCGAGGGTTTGAGAGGAAATAGCCATTGGAAACACCACATAAAATATACCAAAAGAAATATATTAAAATAATTTATTCAATGGAATTGATCTTGTAACAATGAGCACCCTATGAAAAGTTATGAACTTTGCAGTCCCGACGTTGTCACAAAAAACCCAAAACAATAATTGATTTTAAATCAACGATGTCTTCACTTCCAAAGCTCTGATTTGGACAATTGGTTTTTTCAAATTGGGTGAAGTTGTGAGAGGAACTCAGATATGCAATTTGTTTTTAAAAAATTCAGCCTTAGATGCTACAAAAATCAGAAAAATCACACAGTCGTCCACGGAAAAAACCCCTGAAATTTGCATATTTTAAAATGCAAATAACTTGACTTCTTGGATTCCGTTTCTGATGAATCTTTTTAAATTGTTTTTTTTTTTAATAAGAACTCATATATACAACAAAAATTTGAAAATTTTGCACCAAAACCTATATAAACCATCCAAAATGTGGCGGCCCTCTTTTTTTTCCAAAAAAATAAATCTGCAAAAAATAAAAATATTTGCCCACACTTCTTACCAAGGAAATTGCTATGATACCACTTGTTAAGAACCAAATATTTTCATGCATAAACACCACAAATATTCATAGAACAATATAGAAGAACCACACTTTATTATATTAAAATTCTTGAGGTAGGGAAAGACCATATAATGGATCCTATTATGGAAGGGATCCTCTCATGTTCACTTGCCTCTTCGAGGGGGCATCCTCCTATTGAGATACTGCTCCAAATACAATAATTCTCTTCCCACCATTACATTTTTTGAACCCCTTTATTTAGTGCTACCATCACCTAAGAAAAATCTAGAGGAAGAATCTTCTAGAAGTAGAACTTTATAAAAAGTCATCTTACATTTCTTATATATAACTACCCATTTATTATATCTAACTATCATAGTGGGTCTCATTTAATAATATAGTGGATCTAGTCCACCTTACATTGAATGGGCTCCACTATTATCATTATGGACCCTTTGGCCCCCCCACTACCTCTCTAGCTACCTAACATTTCTACCTAACATGGATAATGTGCCTTATGCTAACACCCAAGATATTAGAAAAAAATGGAAACAGTTAGGAGCCAATATTATTGGCTAGGTATGAAGAAATAAATTATTGAGTACATTTCCAGATGTATGGAGTGTCAAAGGGTCAAGGATGAGCATAGACACCAAACTGGGTTGCTGCATCCATTTCCCATTCCTGAGTGGAATTGGGAAGCAGTGACAATGGATTTCATCACCAAATTGTCAAGGACAATCAAGCATCATGATTCTATCATGGTAGTGGTGGACAAGCTTACCAAGGATGCCAATTTTATTCCATTGAAGACTAATCACAAAGAAACCATTTTTGTTGATATGAACATGAGGGAAGTGACTCGATTGCATGGTATTCCCAAGACAACTGTGTCTGATAGAGACCCAAAATTCACCTCAAAATTTTGGAAGGGATTATTCAAGGGGTTCAAAACCAATCTCTACTTTAGTACAACCTATCATCCCCAGTCTGATGGGAAGACAAAGAGGGAAAACAAAATGATAGAAGATATGTTATGAATGTATGTGATGGAAAAAACATCAAAGTGGGAAGACTATCTACACTTGGTAGAGTTTTCCTACAATAATGTGTACCAAGCATATATGAAGATGAGCCCATTTTAATCACTTTATGGCATAAAGTGAAACACTCCTGTAAGTTGGGACAATCCAACCAATAGGGCAGTGATTGGGCTAGGATTTCTTAGAGAAATGGAACATAAAATGTTGAGGATTAAACAAAATTTAAAGGTTTCCCAAGACAAGAACAAAATCTATGTTGACAAGGGTAGAACTCACATGGATTTTAAAGTGGGTGATCGTGTATTCTTGAAGGATAAGGCCAACATAAGTTCACCGAAGTTGGGAAACTATTCCAAGTTGGCAGCTAGATATTGTGGACCATTTGAAATCCTATATAGGATTGATTTAGTAGCTTATATGGTTTCATTTCCTACATCTATGTCTGTTTATAATGTATTCCATGTATCATTGCTCAAGAAATATATACCTGATTCAAATCATGTATTTGATTGGAATGTGATTCAATTGGAGGAAGAAGGCGCTATCCAAGTGCATCTGGTATGCATTATGGACCGTAAAGTCAAGCAGTTATGGAATCGATCCATAGGGCTTGTAAAGGTCCAGTGGACTTGGTACAGTCTTGAATATGCTACTTGCGAGCATGAGCATGCAATGTAGGCAGAATACCTACATCTTTTCAAAGATTTTGAAAATATTGTTGATATGGTGTAAAAGAAAAATCTGATAGTTATTTTAACTAGAAAAATCTGCATTTGGGTTAGTGCATTATCAACATGATTTACATATTTTCTTAAAGTGTTTGTTTTAACATAAAGTTTATTTTATAACACATCATGGTTTTACATATTTATATTGTTTGTTTAACAAATGGTAATAAGGTTACAAAATAAGAGCTTCACTCTAACCAGACAAGACTGNAGGAAATGGGAAGAAGTGTGCCAAGGATCTATGCATCCCTCAACAACAAGCAAGTAGAGTTTCAATCACACATGATTGAAGTAGAAGGTATGATCAATAACCATGCCTTTACTATTTTAATTGATTCAGGGACTAGTCACAACTATATATATCCTAAGGTAGTGGAAAGATTTCAATTTCCAAGATGAAAGCATGAGAAATGTTGGCTGGTGAAAGGTTATTGAGTTGGTTAAGTCATGTCCATTAGGTATGAATGAGATGAATACGAAGGCGGATCTGAACATATTTCCTTATGTTCATATAATTTTCTAATTGATATGGATCGGTTGGACCAACACCATTCCATCTTAGATTGTCGTAACAAGGCAGTCACTTACCTAGATGAGGAAGGAAACTCAAGAGCAGTCCAAGGAATTCCTAGGGCGTTCATTGTCTGAGAAATATCAGCAATGCATTTGAGGAAGTGTTATATGAAGGGTTTCCAAGTGTTTGCAGCTCATATGGAGGAAACACCTAAGGATAGGGTGCCAGATCTAGAAGATCAAGCAGTCCTAAAAGAGTTTGAGGATGTGTTTAAGAAGATACCAGGACTACCCCCCAAAGAGATATATTGATTTATATATAACTTTGATGCCTGGAGAAGCTCCAGTGTCAAAGAATCCCTACAAAATGAGTACACCAAAGATGAATGAGTTGCAAATGCAGCTTGAAGATATATTGAATAAGGGGTACATATGCCCAAGTGTGTCACCTTGAGGTGCCCCAGTGTTATTTGTGAAGAAGAAAGATGGGACCTTGAGATTGTGTATTGATTTCAGGAAACTAAATAAAGTAACTGTGAATAACAAGTATTATTTGCCAAGGATTGATGATCTCTTTGATCAATAGAAGGATGCAAGGATATTCTCAAAAACTGATCTCAGATCTGGATATCATCAAGTAAGAATCAGAGATGAAGACACCAACAAAGCTTCTTTTAGAACAAGGTATGGTCACTGTGAGTTTATAGTGGTTCCATTTGGGTTATCAAATGCACCAATTGTTTTCATGTGTTTGATGAATGATGTTTTTCGAGAGCACTTAGGCAAGTTTGTCATTGTCTTTTCGGATGGCATCCTTGTATATTCCAAAATAGAAGAAGAACATGAGGCTCACTTGAGTATGGTGTTGTAAGTGTTAATACAACATCATTTGTACGCCAAATTGATCAAGTGCCCATTTTATTAGAACCAAATTCATTATTTGGGGCATATTATATCCAAAGAAGGGATATCAGTGGATCCTCAAAATATTGAGGCCATTAGAGGATTCCCAACACCCAAAAATGTGACATAATTTAGATCCTTAATGGGTCTAGATGGCTACTACAGAATATTCATTGCAAGGTTTTGAAGGATTTCTGACCCAATCACTTCCTTACAAAGGAAAGGGGTGAAGTTTTAATGGGCAGTGGAATGTGAAAAGAGCTTCCAGCAATTGAAGCACTTGCTAACCAATGCTACGATTCTGAGAATTGAAGATCCTAATAAGGACATCATGGTTTGCAAAGATGCATGAAAAGAGGGACTTGGAGGAGTCCTCATTCATAATGGTTTGGTAGTATGTTTTGAATCCGTAAAGTTGAAGGAGCATGAAAGGCTCTATGTCACTCATGATTTGGAGTTGCAGCCATAGTACATGCCTTAAAGAAGTGGAGGCACTACCTCATGGGAAATAAATTGAATTGAGGAAAGACCATAATGGTCTGAGGTATTTCTTTGATCAAACAACTTTAAATTCCGGACAAAGTAGATGGTTGGAATTCCTCTGTGAGTATGACTTTGATATCAGACACATCAAAGGAAGGGAGAACAAAGTGGCTAATGCACTCAACAGGAGAGTGCATGAGTTATATGCTACAACCATTAGCATGTTCCAAATATATCTTAAAGGTAGAATTTATGAGGTTGCAAAAGTAGATTTGCAGTGCATGGAGATGGTAACAAAATTGCAGCAAGGTAAAATGCAACAAATAGTCGAAGATTATAAATTGGGAGATGATGGAATTATCCTGTATAGGAACAAAAATTTTATACCCAATTCTCTGGAATTGAAAAGTATGATCTTGAAGGAGATGCATTGTTAAGGACCAAATACTTGCATGCAGAAACTCCACAAATATTCAGAGAACAATATAGAAGAACCACACTTTATTATATCAAAACCCTTGAGGTAGGGAAACACCATAGAATGGATCCTATTATGAAAGGGATCCTTTCCTGTTCACTTGCCTCTTTGAGGGGGTATCCTCCTATTGAGCTACTACTCCAAATACAATAATTTTCTTCCTCCCATTACATTGCTTGAACCCCATTATATAGTGCTACCATTCTAGAGGAGGAATCTTCTAGAAGTAGAACCTTCTAAGAAGTCCTCTTACATTTATTATATATAACTACCCATTTATTATATCTAACTATCATAGTGGGCCTTATTTAATAATATAGTGGACCTAGTCCACCTTACATTGAATGACCTCCACTATTATCATTATGGGCCCTTTGGGCTCCCCCACTACCTCTCTAGCTACCTAACATTCCATCCCCTTTATGAAAGTGTTGTCCTCAACACTTGATGTACAACCATATACCAAGATACCATGGATAAGTGTGGACCATAGTGTTGAAGTACACTAGAGAAATAGGTTCCCATGGATAAGTGTGTACCATAGTGATGAAATAGAATAGAGAACTAGGGTCCCATTGAGAAATGGAAGCCACCATGCTAAAGTAGTCCAAGCGCCATTGTAAACCAGGGTACCATGTTCAATTGTTCATGTGAACCCCACACAAAAGATATTGGAACCCAATAACCAACTGAAAATGATGCTCCCAATAATAACGCCTATCATGCGGATCCAAGTAAAAATATCCATCCACATAGTGGGAAAGGGTCAAATCTTAATATGGAAGAACAATACCGTTGTAAAATATGCAGGCTGGACACTGGTAATCATAACTAGATCGTGATGTGTCACATTGATGTGCTCTACATAAGGTGGAGTAGAGTCATCAAATAAAATATGAAAGTGGTTGTAATCGCAAAAATGAAAACTATCCATATACCAATCATCACAATCGGCCTTAAAATCATACATATATTTCTTGATTATATTCATCCATGATGTTTTCCATAAGAAATATCTCCTGCATTCTATCCAATGAATCTTGAATACTACTAAGACTATCATTGAGGCCGTCTATGAGGCCATATACAAAGTCATGCAATGTGTCATACAATTGGACGTTGAATGTTTCAGTCATATTAGAATTTCTTCGAGGGTTTGAGAGGAAATAGCCATTGGAAACACCACATAAAATATACCAAAAGAAATATATTAAAATAATTTATTCAATGGAATTGATCTTGTAACAATGAGCACCCTATGAAAAGTTATGAACTTTGCAGTCCCGACGTTGTCACAAAAAACCCAAAACAATAATTGATTTTAAATCAACGATGTCTTCACTTCCAAAGCTCTGATTTGGACAATTGGTTTTTTCAAATTGGGTGAAGTTGTGAGAGGAACTCAGATATGCAATTTGTTTTTAAAAAATTCAGCCTTAGATGCTACAAAAATCAGAAAAATCACACAGTCGTCCACGGAAAAAACCCCTGAAATTTGCATATTTTAAAATGCAAATAACTTGACTTCTTGGATTCCGTTTCTGATGAATCTTTTTAAATTGTTTTTTTTTTTAATAAGAACTCATATATACAACAAAAATTTGAAAATTTTGCACCAAAACCTATATAAACCATCCAAAATGTGGCGGCCCTCTTTTTTTTCCAAAAAAATAAATCTGCAAAAAATAAAAATATTTGCCCACACTTCTTACCAAGGAAATTGCTATGATACCACTTGTTAAGAACCAAATATTTTCATGCATAAACACCACAAATATTCATAGAACAATATAGAAGAACCACACTTTATTATATTAAAATTCTTGAGGTAGGGAAAGACCATATAATGGATCCTATTATGGAAGGGATCCTCTCATGTTCACTTGCCTCTTCGAGGGGGCATCCTCCTATTGAGATACTGCTCCAAATACAATAATTCTCTTCCCACCATTACATTTTTTGAACCCCTTTATTTAGTGCTACCATCACCTAAGAAAAATCTAGAGGAAGAATCTTCTAGAAGTAGAACTTTATAAAAAGTCATCTTACATTTCTTATATATAACTACCCATTTATTATATCTAACTATCATAGTGGGTCTCATTTAATAATATAGTGGATCTAGTCCACCTTACATTGAATGGGCTCCACTATTATCATTATGGACCCTTTGGCCCCCCCACTACCTCTCTAGCTACCTAACATTTCTACCTAACATGGATAATGTGCCTTATGCTAACACCCAAGATATTAGAAAAAAATGGAAACAGTTAGGAGCCAATATTATTGGCTAGGTATGAAGAAATAAATTATTGAGTACATTTCCAGATGTATGGAGTGTC
Organism: Picea glauca; assembly: GCA_000966675.3. NCBI lineage: Eukaryota > Viridiplantae > Streptophyta > Pinopsida > Pinales > Pinaceae > Picea > Picea glauca. The sequence goes on along the minus strand of JZKD02S2020139.1, from coordinate 10,264 downwards.
AAAGGGTCAAGGATGAGCATAGACACCAAACTGGGTTGCTGCATCCATTTCCCATTCCTGAGTGGAATTGGGAAGCAGTGACAATGGATTTCATCACCAAATTGTCAAGGACAATCAAGCATCATGATTCTATCATGGTAGTGGTGGACAAGCTTACCAAGGATGCCAATTTTATTCCATTGAAGACTAATCACAAAGAAACCATTTTTGTTGATATGAACATGAGGGAAGTGACTCGATTGCATGGTATTCCCAAGACAACTGTGTCTGATAGAGACCCAAAATTCACCTCAAAATTTTGGAAGGGATTATTCAAGGGGTTCAAAACCAATCTCTACTTTAGTACAACCTATCATCCCCAGTCTGATGGGAAGACAAAGAGGGAAAACAAAATGATAGAAGATATGTTATGAATGTATGTGATGGAAAAAACATCAAAGTGGGAAGACTATCTACACTTGGTAGAGTTTTCCTACAATAATGTGTACCAAGCATATATGAAGATGAGCCCATTTTAATCACTTTATGGCATAAAGTGAAACACTCCTGTAAGTTGGGACAATCCAACCAATAGGGCAGTGATTGGGCTAGGATTTCTTAGAGAAATGGAACATAAAATGTTGAGGATTAAACAAAATTTAAAGGTTTCCCAAGACAAGAACAAAATCTATGTTGACAAGGGTAGAACTCACATGGATTTTAAAGTGGGTGATCGTGTATTCTTGAAGGATAAGGCCAACATAAGTTCACCGAAGTTGGGAAACTATTCCAAGTTGGCAGCTAGATATTGTGGACCATTTGAAATCCTATATAGGATTGATTTAGTAGCTTATATGGTTTCATTTCCTACATCTATGTCTGTTTATAATGTATTCCATGTATCATTGCTCAAGAAATATATACCTGATTCAAATCATGTATTTGATTGGAATGTGATTCAATTGGAGGAAGAAGGCGCTATCCAAGTGCATCTGGTATGCATTATGGACCGTAAAGTCAAGCAGTTATGGAATCGATCCATAGGGCTTGTAAAGGTCCAGTGGACTTGGTACAGTCTTGAATATGCTACTTGCGAGCATGAGCATGCAATGTAGGCAGAATACCTACATCTTTTCAAAGATTTTGAAAATATTGTTGATATGGTGTAAAAGAAAAATCTGATAGTTATTTTAACTAGAAAAATCTGCATTTGGGTTAGTGCATTATCAACATGATTTACATATTTTCTTAAAGTGTTTGTTTTAACATAAAGTTTATTTTATAACACATCATGGTTTTACATATTTATATTGTTTGTTTAACAAATGGTAATAAGGTTACAAAATAAGAGCTTCACTCTAACCAGACAAGACTGMAGAACAACAAGAAGGTCCATGACTTAGAGGATTTCCTAACAAGTTGGTTTGATGGAGCAGTGAAATCTAATGGAGATTAGAGTGGTGCAAGAGGGTTGATCAGAATTACAAAAAAMTCTTTCTATAAATGGACCTTCAATCATGGCTCGAGCATCAACACCAGGTGTTATTGGATAAATCAGGGAAAGCSTCATGTCCTATCTTTTTTTGTTCTAGATCCAACTGGATCTAGGTAGATTAGTTTATGTCCAATTTTGTTATTGGATAAATCAGTGAATGCRGACATAAACTAATCTCCCTACATCCACCTGAATCTAGAACAAAACAAGACAGGACATGACACTTTCCCTAGGTTTCTACCATTGAATTTATTGTCAAAGAAGGAGTGTTGGACATACCTCTATATATCGCTTCCTTATATCTCTTTGTCCTTGCTTTGCTCCGGTGCTCTTGTTAGATCAGATCTGCAATAACACAAACCAACCAAAGTGAAAGCAACGATTATAGATTCAATGGAAACCTAAACATGTGATCTAGGAGTCATGTAATAAAATACTAATGATTTTATTGGAAAGAGACATGTCACTGTATCATATTAAGTAAAAGTGGGAGATACAACCAGAGTGCCTTGATGTCGCAAGTTCCCTTTCGGTGGTCCTTTGTTCCAACACAAACATACACTTTCTTTGAATTTGCATGAAGATAATCCACAAAGCTTGATGGACAAATGGAGGCCTCAAGCATCAATTGTATCGGGATTCTTTATTGACCTTGGTTAACCTTTTCTATGAGAAATCCATTATTACATAGAAGAACATGAAGTGGTTACTAGGATGAGGATGATCCCACCAAATCAGAAAACCAGTAAGATCACATCCATACGGACGCCACCTCACATTCTAGAAGATTGTACTTCTAGAAACTTCTAGAAACTTCTTCCTTTCCTTAGCTTCAAGCATCGCTGCACCCTGCCTATATAGCAGCATGTGGAAATCCTATAGGCTAGGCATAGAGAAGCCTACGAAAATCCTTTATTTCTGCACTATGTACCACTGTCAGCCTGCAACATCATTCTGAAAATGTGCCTTGTAGGGGAAGACCTCAACCATTTTCCTCATGTGAAATGTTGTTTTGGAAGCCTAAACACATGCCTATGGGTTCATCATCAGAGTGACCAAAATAATGTGTAACACCAGGGAAGAACTATTGGGCGCTTGGGCCATGCTATACTTGGCATCTACACTTCATATTGAAACCCTCTAGATACTCGGGGACTCCACGACTATTATTGAGTGGTTTAACAACAAGGGAAAACTACAAGAAATCTCTCTCTCTACTTGGAAGGAAAAAATTAGACTACTTCAGCTCGCCTTCAAAAAACTTAGCTACAAACACATCTATCGTGAACATAACAAATCAACAAACCATCTATCAAAGGCTGCTCTTCAGAAAAAAATGGATATCATAGCTTATAATCACTGGATAGATGGTCATGAGGGCCCTCTTTTTCTAACTCTTTTCTAAGATCAACTTATCTCTCCACAGTGGTCTCTTATGATATGAAAAATGAATTTTACTTTTGATCTCATAGATTTTATTCTATTAAAAAGAAAATTAGTTTTTTTTGCTAGTCTGGAGAGCCTCCCAGCAGATTTCTTTGTTTTTTCTCGCCTTTGCTTTCTTCTATGAACTTTACATCCTCATTGGTCGAGAGACCACTATAGAAGAAAGTTGTTTACTTTTATCAGTAGCCTCTATAATTACAATTGTAACCATTTGTTTTGAGAATACATTATATATTAATATAATGGAGAAATTTTCCCATTGGAAAAAAAAGGTTACATAATAAGAAATTGATCATTTCAACTTTAAATTCTATGTAAAAAGTGGATATTTGAGAAATATTGGTTGGTGTAGCTGACTACAGGGGCCAAGAGAAAGTTTGTTGAGTTGGTTAAGTCATGTCCACTGGGCATGAATGGGTTGAATACCAAGGGAGATCTGAACATCTTGCCTTTAGGTTCATATGATTGTCTAATTGACATGGATTGGTTGGACCAACACCATTCCATCTTAAATTTTTGTAACAAGGAATTCACTTGCCTAGATGAGGAAGGAAACTCAAGAGAAATCCAAGGAATTCCTAGGGCAGTCACTGTCCAAGAAATATCAACAATGCAGTTGAAGAAGTGTTATATGAAGGCCCACCAAGTGTTTGCAGCTCATATGGAGGAAACACCTAAGGATAGGGTGCCAGATATAGAAGATCAAGTAGTCCTAAAAGAGTTTGAGGATGTGTTTAAGGAGATACCAGGACTATCCCAAAAGAGAGATATCAATTTCTCTATAAATTTGATGCCTGGAGCAACTCCAATGTCAAATATCCATACATAATGAGTACTCTAGAGCTAAAGGAGTTTCCAATGCAGCTTGAAGAAATATTGAAGAAGGGATACATATTACCAAGTGTGTCACCTTGGGGTTCCCCAATGTTATTTGTTAAGAAGAAATATGTGACCTTGAGATTGTGTATTGATTTCATGAAGCTAAATAAAGTAATTTTGAAGAACAAGTATCCTTTGCTGAGGATTGATGATCTCTTCGATCAGTTGAAGGATGCAAGGATATTCTCAAATATTGATCTCAGATATCGATATCATCAAGTAAGGATCAGAGATGAAGACATCAACAAAACTACCTTTAGAACAATGTATGGTCACTATGAGTTTACAGTGGTGCCATTTGGGTTATCAAATGCACCAGTTGTTTTCATGTGTTTTATGAATGGTGTTTTCCGAGAGTACTTAGACAAGTTTGTCATTGTATTTTTGGATAAAATCCTTGTATATTCCAAAACAAAAGAAGAACATGAGCCTCACTTGAGGATGGTGTTGCAAGTGTTAAGAGAACACTAGTTGTATGCCAAATTGAGAAAGTGTTCATTTTATCAGAACCAAACTCATTATTTGGGGCATATTATATCCAAAGAAGGGATAACAGTGGATCCTGAAAAGATTGAGGCCATTAGAGGATGGTCAACACCCAAGAATGTGACATAAGTTAGATCCTTCATGGGTATAGATGGCTACTACAGAAGATCCATTGCAGGGTTTTCAAGGATTGCTCATCCAATCACTTCCTTACAAAGGAAAGGGGTGAAGTTTCAATGGAAAGTGGAATGTGAAAAGAGCTTCCAACAGTTGAAGCACTTGTTAAGAAGTGCTTAGATTCTGATAATTTCATATCCTAATAAGGACTTCATGGTTTTCATAGATGCATGTAAAGAGGGACTTGGAGGATTCCTCATTCAGAATGGCTTGATAGTATGTTTTGAATCCAGAAAGCTGAAGGAGCATGAAAGGCTCTATGCCACTCATGATTTGGAGTTGGAATCCATGGTACATGCCTTAAAGAAGTGGATTCACTAACTCATGGGAAAGAAATTTGAACTCGGGACATACCATAATGGTCTGAGGTATTTGTTTGATCAGCCAACTTTAAATTCCAGGCAAAGAAGATGGTTGGAATTCCTTTGTGAGTAAGACTTTGATATCAAGCACATAAAAGGAAGGGAGAACAAGGTTGTTGATGAACTCATCATGAGAGTGCATGAGTTACATGCTACAACCATTAGAATTTACCAAACATATCTTAAAGGTAGAATTTTTTAGGCTGCAAAAGTATATTTGTAGTGCGTGGAGATGGTAACAAAATTGCAGCAAGGTAAAATGTAGTAGATAGTCGAATATTATTAATTGATAGATGATGGAATTATCTTGTACATGAACATAATTTTTATACCTAATTCTCTGGAATTGAAAAGTATGATCTAGAAGGAGATTCATAATGTGCCTTGTGTTGGACACCTGGGATATTAGAAAACAGTGGCAACAGTCAGGAGCCAATATTATTGGCCAGGTATGAAGAAATAAATTGTTGAGTACATTTCCATATGTATGGAGTGTCAAAGGGTCAAGGCCGAGGATAGACACCCAGCTGGGTTTTTGCAACCATTTCCCATTCCTGAGTGGAAGTGGGAAATGGTGACAATGGATTTCATCACCAAATATCCAAGGACAAACAAGCATCATGATTCTATCATGGTAGTGGTGGACAAGCTTGCCAAGGCTGCCCATTTTATTCCATTTAAGACTACTCACAAAGAAACCAATGTTGTTGATATCTATATGAGGGAAGTGGATCGATTTCATGGTATTCCCAAGACAATTGTGTCTGATAGAGACCAAAAATTCACCTAAAATTTTTGGAAGGGATTATTGAAGGGGTTCAGAACCAATATGAACTTTATTACAGCCTATCATCCTGATTTTGATGGGCAGATAGAGAGGGTAAACTAAGTAATAGAATATATGTGATGGAAAAAACCATCAAAGTGGGAAGACTATATACACTTGGTAGAGTTTGCTTACAACAATGGGTACCAATAATATCTGAATATGAGCCCATGTGAAGCACTTTATGGAAGAAAGTGAAACACTCATGTAAGATGGGACAATCCAGTTGATAGGGCAGTGATTGGGCCAGAATTTCTCATAGAAATGGAAAAGCAAGTGTTGAGGATTAAACAAAATTTAAAGGACACCTAAGAAAGGCAGAAAAAATATGTTGACAAGGGTAGAACTCACAGGAATTTTAAAGCGGATGATAATGTATTATTGAAGGTTAAGGCCAACATAAGTTCACTGAAGTTGGGAAATTGTTTCAAGATGACAACTAGATATTGTGGACCATTTGAAATCCTAGAGAGGATTATTCCAGTAGCTTATATGCTTGCATTACCTGCATCTATGTATGTTCATAATGTATTCCATGTATCATTTCTCAAGAAACATATACCTGATGCTAATCATGTATTTGATTGGAATGTGATTTAGGTGGAGCAAGAAGGCGCTATCTAAGTGCATCCGGTACACATTCTGGACTGAAAAATAAAACAGTTCTGGAATCAATCCATAGGGATTGTAAAGGTCCAATGGACCTGGTACAGTCATGATGACACTACTTGGGAGCATGAGGATGCAATGCAGATAGAATACCCGCATCTTTTTGAAGATTTTGAAAATCTTGTTAATATGGTGTAAAAGAATTTCAATGAGGACAGTGCAAAAATAAGGGGAGGGGATTGTAATACCCTAAAATGCAAGAGCAAATACTATTGGCCTAGTATGAATAAATAAATTGCCAAGTACATTGTCATATCTATGGAGATTCATAGGGTCAAGGCTAAGCATAGACACCCAGCTAGGTTCCTGCAACCATTTCCCATTCCTGAGTGGAAGTGGGAAGTCGTGACAATGGATTTCATCACCAAATTTCCAAGGACAAGAAAACATCATGATTATATCATGGTAGTGGTGGACAAGATTACTAAGGGTTCCCGTTTTATTCCATTGAATACTACTCACAAAGTAACCAATGTTATTAATATCTATATGAGGGAAGTGGCCCAATTTCATGGTATTCCCGAGAGAATTGTGTTTGATAGAGACCCAAAAATCACCTCAAAATTTTGGAGGGGATTATTCAAGGGGTTCGGAACTAGTTTGAACTTTAGTACAACCTATCATCCCAATTCTGATGGGTAGACAGAGAGGGTAAGCCAAGTAATAGAAGATATGTTAAGAATGTATGTGATGGAAAAACCATCAAAGTGGGAAGACTATCTACACTTGGTAGATTTTTCTTACAACAATGGGTACCAAGCATCTCTAAAAATGATCCCATTTGAAGCACTTTATGGCAGAAAGTGAAACACTCCTGTAAGCTAGGAAAATCTAGCTGATAGGGTAGTGATTGTTTCATAGAAATGGAAGAGAAAATGTTGATTATTAAAAAGAATTTAAAGGCTATCCAAGACATGAAGAAAATATATGCTGACAAGAGTAGAACTCACAGGGAGTTTAAAGCGGATGATCATGTATTCTTGAAGGTTAAGGCTAACATAAGTTCACTGAAGTTGGGAAACTGTTCCAAGTTGTCAGCTAGATATTGTGTACCATTTGAAATCCTAGAGAGGATTGGTGCAGTAGCTTATATGCTTGCATTGCCTACATATATGTATGTTCATAATGTATTCCATGTATCATTGCTTAAGAAACATATACCTGATGCTAATTATGTATTTGATTGGAATATGATTCAGGTGGATAAAGAAGGCTCTATCCAAGTGCATATGGTACTCATTCTGGACCAGAAAATCAAATAGTTATGGAATTGATCCATAGGGCTTGTAAAGGTCCAATGGACCCGGTACAGTCATAAGGTTGCTACTTTGGAGAATGAGGATGCAATGCGGGCACAATGTAGGAGCCGGATTTAATTTTACATCAATTTATTTTGATAAACTAAGACAGTAATTTAATAACACGGAAATTTTATAACAGTAACTTCCGTAACTTAAATTTCACAATGAATAATAAATTTTTCTAACATAATACCACAATGCATAAATTTTAGATAAATACCTAAGTCTGATGCTGATAATCCTCCCTTTGTCTGTCGCTTGTNTTTTGAAGATTTTGAAAATCTTGTTAATATGGTGTAAAAGAATTTCAATGAGGACAGTGCAAAAATAAGGGGAGGGGATTGTAATACCCTAAAATGCAGGAGAAAATACTATTGGCCTAGTATGAAGAAATAAATTTCCAAGTACATTGTCATATCTATGGAGATTCATAGGGTCAAGGCTAAGCATAGACACCCAGCTAGGTTCCTGCAACCATTTCCCATTCCTGAGTGGAAGTGGGAAGTGGTGACAATGGATTTCATCACCAAATTTCCAAGGACAAGAAAACATCATGATTATATCATGGTAGTGGTGGACAAGCTTACTAAGGGTTCCCGTTTTATTCCATTGAATACTACTCACAAAGTAACCAATGTTATTAATATCTATATGAGGGAAGTGGCCCAATTTCATGGTATTCCCTAGAGAATTGTGTTTGATAGAGACCCAAAAATCACCTCAAAATTTTGGAGGGGATTATTTAAGGGGTTCAGAACTAGTTTGAACTTTAGTACAACCTATCATCCCAAGTCTGATGGGCAGACAGAGAGGGTAAACCAAGTAATAGAAGATATGTTAAGAATGTATGTGATGGAAAAACCATCAAAGTGGGAAGACTATCTACACTTGGTAGATTTTTCTTACAACAATGGGTACCAAGCATCTCTAAAAATGATCCCATTTGAAGCACTTTATGGCAGAAAGTGAAACACTCCTGTAAGCTAGGAAAATCTAGCTGATAGGGTAGTGATTGTTTCATAGAAATGGAAGAGAAAATGTTGATTATTAAAAAGAATTTAAAGGCTATCCAAGACATGAAGAAAATATATGCTGACAAGAGTAGAACTCACAGGGAGTTTAAAGCGGATGATCATGTATTCTTGAAGGTTAAGGCTAACATAAGTTCACTGAAGTTGGGAAACTGTTCCAAGTTGTCAGCTAGATATTGTGTACCATTTGAAATCCTAGAGAGGATTGGTGCAGTAGCTTATATGCTTGCATTGCCTACATATATGTATGTTCATAATGTATTCCATGTATCATTGCTTAAGAAACATATACCTGATGCTAATTATGTATTTGATTGGAATATGATTCAGGTGGATAAAGAAGGCTCTATCCAAGTGCATATGGTACTCATTCTGGACCAGAAAATCAAATAGTTATGGAATTGATCCATAGGGCTTGTAAAGGTCCAATGGACCCGGTACAGTCATAAGGTTGCTACTTTGGAGAATGAGGATGCAATGCGGGCACAATGTAGGAGCCGGATTTAATTTTACATCAATTTATTTTGATAAACTAAGACAGTAATTTAATAACACGGAAATTTTATAACAGTAACTTCCGTAACTTAAATTTCACAATGAATAATAAATTTTTCTAACATAATACCACAATGCATAAATTTTAGATAAATACCTAAGTCTGATGCTGATAATCCTCCCTTTGTCTGTCGCTTGTATCCTTGACCGCTACTGCAAAACACTGCAAAACACTGCCCAAAACTGTCCTCCCTGCCAACTAGGTAGCTCCCTAGCCCCAGGATATCAACGGATATCCTGACCCTCCGTGCCCAAAACCCCCAACAACTCCAGTCCACTGTGTCAATGCCACTCACAAAATTTCACCTCCCTCTCTGCAATACTCAGAGCTCCCCAAAATCCATGGCCAACTCCCGTAGAATACCTCCTCTCCAACTCCTTCCCTTCCTTATTCCTCCTTCTGACTCCCCCCTCATTTACTCGCTACCTAATTCATTTATTACCTCCTTATCCTCCCGCCGTTAATGCCCCTTATCCCTCCTTTATTATTTTAAACATAGTTACCAACTTAACGAGAACTCTATAGAGTTCTCATTTTTTGGGGGGGTCAGGTTTTTTAGCCCATTTTTAAAAATGGTGCTACCGGTAGCACCCCCCTCCATTTTTAGGTGTTTTTTTTAATATTTTAAATTTTCTGATACATAATGTTTCCACTTTTTTTTTTTAAATGCTTGTTTTTTCGTTTATTTTCAATTAAAAAAAAAAAAATTGTTATCAACAATGCTTTTAGTCATTTTTCCATGCTTCTCTCAGTCTTAAAATATTTTTTACCATTTAAATTCTTGAAAATACCAATTTTTGTCTCTTTAATTAATTTATGGTTCCATATTTTTTAAATATAGTGGAAAATATCATTTTTAACACATTTTTAAAGTTTTCTTTAATAGATAAAAAATCATTGTAGTTAAATAACGTCATTTTAAAACATTTAGCAAAAAAAAATAATTGAATTTGTTTTTGATAAATTAAAACTAAAAAAAACTAAGGAAATTAAAGAGTTGAAATTTAAAAAGAAAGAAAAATAAAAAAAATCAAATTTATATAATTACCAAATAAAA
>JZKD02S2020128.1:35601-47346 GCA_000966675.3 Picea glauca | reverse complement strand
GGCTATCATACGCCTAAAATGGAGATCATATGAAAAAATTACGACCCTGGAAAGTTGATGTACTAACTTACCCAAACAGGGCCCACGTGACTTTTGGTGCTTCATCTCCTAGGGTTAGGTTTTTGGATGTCTAAAGTTTTTGGCATTCCTGTTTATTGTAAAAAGGCCTTCAGAGCCTCATTGTAATTATATTCTTGCGAATGAGCACAGTCGTCACATCTCTTCTCAGAGATAAGCTCCCACCATTCCAACAAGCTTGTTTCTGCTGCATTTTACAGTTTCAGCTTATTTCCTTATTGAACAGAAAACCATTTTTACTGTATCTTTGTTATTTTTTGTTAAGCACCTATTAATAATCTGTAGTCATTTTGTTCTGCTCATAAATCCAGATCAGTGGTATCAGAGAGGTCTTCTCCTTATTATCTTAATACATGTCCCTAACGAGGTTGAAGTACAAAGAGTTGGGTCTTGAGCTTGTTTCTCTTGAGGACAAAATCTATCGCATGCCCAAGTGACCTCTCATGGCAGGAGAAAAGAAAGATGACGGGACAGGAAATCCTTTCAAACTGTTGATTGAGGAAGCCCTCATGCAACAAAGGAATGAGATGATGGATAGTTTCACGCAAATCCTTCGACGAATACCAACAGGCGACGCATCTTCTTCGAGCGGAGGCATCGCCCCCTTCAAGGTACAAATAAACTTTGATATTCCTATATTTGAAGGTCATATAGACGTAGATGTTGTAGACAAGTGGTTGAATCTACTAGAAGGGTTTTTTTTTCCATAACTTTTCGAATAGAGAAAATATTACTTTTTCACTCCTCAAAGCCATTCCCCGTGTCAAATATTGGTGGGAAACTTTCTGTGAGCAAAAGAAAACAGAGGAACCCTCATTATTTATAATCACGACCACCTGGGAATCCTTCAGGGATGTTATTAAGGAACAATACTACCATGTCAGAAGTTATGACAACTTGTATACCAAATGGACCACACTACGGCAAGAAAGAGACCAAGTAGTGTATATCTTCCATACCTTGCACACCAAGATGGGTATCAAATATTCAGAGTGACATCTGGTACTCAAGTATCGCATAGATCTGCATAGATACATCCATACTGAAATGAAATTTTTTGACATCTCATCCTTGGGCGCGGCCTACCAATATGACATCAAAATCGAGCAGAAGCTCAAACAAAAGACGTGGCAATTTGGGCTTGGGAACCCCTCACAACAAAATCCAGGAAAGGGCAGCCCCAACCCACAGAAAAAAGGAAACAACAAATATGGACAGTATCAAGACAACCAATCCAAGCCGCAAGCATATAAGGACACTGAAAAGACAAAGAAATATACTAGGAAGTGGTGTGACTTCCATAAGAGCCCTTGGAATAACACTATTGATTGACGCTCAAAGAAGTCGTTGGTGGCCAAAGTGAAAGCCTATGAATCAGATGTGAGTTTTGACTCTGAGCCAGAAGCATAAAGGGGAAGACAGATCATTGACGCGGACTGGCCAAGATCCAAGTCATCAGTGACTGGCCAGCCCTAACCACACTCACTGAGCTTCGGAGCTTCTTGGGCCTTGCCAATTTCTACTGCAAGTTCATGTTGGGATTCTCCCATATTGCATGGGCCCTCAACCAAATAACCAGGGGTGGTGGTAAGGAAAAATTTGTGTGGGTTTGGTCCCAACAGCAAGCATTCGATGATTTGAAGCAGCGCTTGTGCTCAACCCCAGTACTTTCACTACCATACCTACAACAACCCTTTGAGATTGAGACAGATGCCTTAGACTATGTTGTGGGAATCGTTCTCACTCAGCACAGCCACCTCGTGTCCTATCATAGTGAGACACTATCATATGATGTATGTAAGTACCCTACTTACTACAAAGAAATGTACTCCATTGTGCAATCCTGCCGCTAGTGGAGAGATTACATTCTTGGAAAAAAGACATTCATCCACACCGATCATAAGCCACTGCAGTTCATGCAGACACAAGGAAATTTGTAGAATGACTGCCATCAAAAGTGGTCTACATACTTGTAGCAATTCTACCTCAACATCAAGTATAAAATAGGAAGCACCAATTGCGTCGTTGATTACCTCAGTAGACCACCAGTCACGACACTACCCACGGTGCTAGACTCTTGCGGCCATGAGACCTATGGATGGCCCCAACTCTATGAGACAGACCTGGACTTCGCCACCACCTACCAAATGTTGGGTGAAAACGTAGTTGTTGATAATTTCCATCTTCAAGATGGGTTGTTGTGTCGTCTAGGCCATATTTTTGTTCCATCAAGCGAGTGAGTGAAGATGATCTAGAAATCCCACTACAGTCAGGTGGCAAGACACTTCAATGTCAAAAAGACAGTGGCGATGCTACAGAAACATTTCTACTGGTCGAAACTTCGACAAGAGGTCAGCAAGTATATCAGGTCATGCACTGCCTGCTTTATTTCCAAACCAAACACTAAGAAATAGGGATTGTACACCCCTCTTCCTACTCCTGAAAGTCCATGGGAATCCATCTCAATGGACTACATGTCGAGCGTCCTATCCACCAAGCAGAGAAATGACTGTGTTTTTGTGGTTGTTGATCGCTTTTCTAAAATGGTGATTTGAGTTTCCTGCAAGAAGAGCATTACAACAGAGACCACTGCCAATATATTATTTGAACAAGTCTGGGTACATTTTGTAATCCCACAAACCATTGTCTCATATTGAGACATTCAATTTCTCAGCACATTTTGGTCAAGCCTCTGGTCACTACTAGACACCAAGCTCACCAAAACCATTGCCTTCCACCCCCAGATAGATGGCCAAACCGAGGTTGTAAATCAAATGATTGTGCATATCCTTCGCATTTATAATTCAAATCACCCTCACACATGGGATGAGAACCTTCCCTATATTCACCATAGCTACAATCGAGCCCCGCATAGCTCAATCGGCCACAGCCCCTTGCAGGTGGGATTGGAATTCCAACCATTGGGTCCCGTAGATGTTACACTTCCCCTTGCGGTCACCTCGAACGACTCATCTCCTGCTCCAACTGAAGCTGACAAAGCCACTTGGTTCATTGAGTGGATCTAGAACATCCGCCAATAGGTTCATGATATCCTACAGAATTCCAATGACAAGTACAAGCAGCGCCATGATCAACATCAGGTGCCACATAAGTTTCAGGTGGGCAACAAATTTTGGTTGCACTTGCAGAAAGAACGCCTTACAGGACCCCATCAGAATCTTCTCTCACTCTGTTATGGGTCATACACCATCACCAAGTCTGTGGGGGAATATTCATCATTTCCTTGGCCTGCACCCAGTGTTCAACGTGGATCCCCTTCACCCTTATTTCCCACCATTATTGGACACCTCGGAAGTAGCAGAACATATGACACCAAAAAATCTCAACCCCGACTGCATACAATAGGCATCCAATGATCATATTGTGGACACACAGATCAAGGGCACTCGACAGCAAAGGATCCAGCTTTATCAAGTCGTCAAAGCAGGGAAACTCCTGCACCAAGGCAAGTGGCTCACCCGAGGCCAAATTGAGCAGAAATTTCCTCATCTGATGGGAGAACTCAACGCAATGGAGACCATTTATTCCTAAGGAAGGACTATTGATCTAGGTGGATATATGTGGCCACCCAACTTTCCAACTGGCTCAAAATAGTTTTCTGGCAATTTTAGTAATTTACTATTTTTAGCAGTTTTTCACTTACGGAGTTGTTTTGAGGCCCTAAATGATGTTTTTTGGGAAAACAGGGAGAAATATAACAATTTCTTTGTTATTTTCCCCAAAATGAATCTCCTCTACAATACCTCTCCAACAGGCTATCATACGCCTAAAACGGCGATCGTATGCAAAATTTATGACCCTTGGAAGTTGATGTACTAACTTACCCAAACGGGGTCCACGTGACTTTTGGCGCTTCATCTCCTAGGGTTAGGATTTTTTATGTCTAAGGTTTTGTAATTCCTGTTTATTGTAAAAATTCCTTCAAATCATCATTGTAATCATCTTCTTGCGAATGAGCGCACCCATGACACCTCTTCTCAGAGATAAGTCACCACCATTCCAGCAAGCTTGTTTCCGCTGCATTTTATAGTTTCAGATTATTTCCTTATTGAATAGAAACCAGTTTTATTGTATCTCTGTTATTTTTTGTTAAGAACCTGTTAATAATCTGTAGTCATTCATTCTTCTCATAAAATCTGGATCATTGGTATCAGAGCGGTCTGCTCCTTATCATCTTAATGCATGTCCCCAATGAGGTCGGAGTACAAAGAGTTGGGTCTCAAGCTTGTTTCTCTTGAGGAGAAAATCTCTCGCATGCCCAAGCGACCTCTCATGGCAGGAGAAAAGAAATATGACGGGACAGGAGATCCTTTCAAACTTTTTATTGAGGAATCCTTCACGTAACAAAGGAACAAGATGATGGATAGTTTCGCGCAAATCCTTCAGCGGCTACCAACAGGTGACACATCTTCTTCGAGCGGAGGAATCGCCCCTTCAAGGTACAAATAAACTTAGATATTCCTATATTTGAAGGTCAGATAAACACAGATGTTGTAGACAAGTGGTTGAATCTAATAGAAGGGTATTTTTATGTCCATAACTTTTCGAATAGAGAAAATATTACTTTTGCGCTCCTCAAAGTTGTTCCCCATGTCAAAGATTGGTGGAAAAATTTATGTGAGAAAAAGGAAACAGAGGAAACCTCATTATTTACAGTCACAGCCACCTAGGAATTCTTCAGGGATGCTATTAAGGAACAATACTACCCTATCATAAGTTATGACGACTTGTATACCAAATGGACCACATTGCGGCAAGAAAGAGACCAAGAAGTGTCAGATTTCACAAATATCTTCCATACCTTGTGCACCAAGCTAGGTATCAAAGATTTGGAGTGGCATTTGGTGCTCAAGTATCGTGAGGCTCTGCATAGATACATCCAGACTGAAATGGAATTTATGGACATCTCATCCTTGAGCGCGGCCTACCGATATGCCCTCAAAACTGAGCAGAAGCTCAAACAAAACACATAACAATTTGGGCCTGGGAACCCCTCACAACAAAATCCAAGAAAGGGTGGTCCCAACCCACAGAACAAAGGATAGAGAAAATATGGACAGTATCAAGACAACCAGTCCAAGCCGCAAGTAAAGAAGGACACCGAAAAGACAAATAAAGATACCGGAAAGTGGTGCAACTTCCATAAGAACCCTTAGCATAAAAATGTTGATTGTCGCTCAAAGAAGTCGCTGGTGGCCAAAGTGAAAGCCTCTAAATTAGATGTGTGTTCTGACTCTGAGTCAGAACCAGAAAGGGGAAGACGAATCATTGACACGGAACCCAGTTCCACCATTGCTACCACCAAGCTCCAGCCTGGTGAACCAGACAAGCTATAAGAAGGAGAGTGCCTCTTCCATTCACAGATGTGCGTAAAAGGGACCCTGTTTCACTTCATCATTAATAGCGGTAGCTAGAAGAACCTCATCTCAGCAGAGGTCGTCAAGCGGTTGGCCCTACCAACAACATTGCACCCACAACCCTACACCATTGGATGGCTCCACCAAGGAAGAGATCTTTGTGTTAGCCAACAGTGTCGACTGTCGTATGACATCAATCCCTTCAAAGACAAGGTATTGTGTGATGCTTATACTCTCGAAGTTTGTGATGTTATTTTGGGCCAACTTTATTTATGGAAACATCATGTTGTATATGAGTCTAGGCCTTGTAGTGTTATTATTACTTTGAACAGGAAATTCTACAGGATACTCGAGGCAGACCCACCTAGTGTTATTTCCTTGATCTCTGCTAAGAAATGTAGGAAGGTCATCTCTTAGATGAGGAAGTTTGTCTTCTTCATGATTCTCTCAAAATAAGCAAAAGATCGCAGCCACGTCTAGGGTCTCTGTGGATGACCTCTCAACACATCAAAAGCAAGTAGATAATGTCATGGAGGAATAATCAGATATATTCTCCTCACCTATCGAGGTACCTATACACTGCCAGGTCAAGCACCCCATCGATATAACCCCCAGCACACCACTGCCCAATGGGCTAGTCTATCACCTCTCTCTATTATAGAATGAGGATATCAAGTGACAGATCAAGAAATGCTCCTCAAGGAGCACATCTATCCCATCTCATCACCTTGCAAGAGCCCAATCATGTTGGTACAGAAGAAAGATGGAACCTAGCAACTCTGCATTGATTATCGAGCTCTGAAGAAAAACACAGTCAGAAACTAGTACCTGATTCCTCGAATCGATGACTTCCTTGATCAGCGCACGGGGGCCAAATACTTTAATAAGATTGATTCATGTTCGGATTCTCCCATATTGTGTGGGCCCTCAGCCAAATAACCAGGGGTGTTGGTAAGGATAAATTTGCATGGGCACGGTCCCAACAACAAGCATTCGATGATTTGAAGTAGCACTTGTGCTCAGCCCCAGTACTTTCACTACCAGACCTACAACAACCCTTTGAGATCGAGATAGATGCTTCAGACTATGCTGTGGGCGTCGTTCTCACTCAGCACAGCCACCTCGTGGCCTATCATAGTGAGACACTATCAAATGATGTTCATAAGTACCCTACTTACAACAAATAAATGTACTCCATTGTGCAAGCCTGCCGCCAGTGAAGACATTACATTCTTAGGAAGGAGACAGTCATCCAAATCAATCATAATCCACTGCATTTCATGCAAACACAAGGAAAATTTCAGAATGACCGCCATCAAAAGTGGTCCACGTACTTGAAGAAATTCCACCTCAACATCAAGTATAAAACAGGAAGCACCAATCGCGTCGTTGATTGCCTTAGCAGACCGCTAGTCGCAGCACTCGCCAAAGTGATAGACTCTTGTGGCCATGAGACCTCTCGATGGCCCCAACTCTATGAGATGGACCCAAACTTCGCCACCACCTACCAAATGTTGGGTGCAAACGTAGTTGTCGATAATTTTCATCTTCAGGATGGGTTGTTGTGTCGTCTGGGCCATATATGTCTTCCATCAAGAGAGTGAGCGAAGATGATCTGGGAAGCCCACTACAGTCGATTTGTAGGACACTTCGACATTGAAAATATAGTGGCGATGCTATAGAAACATTTCTACATGTCAAAACTTCGACAAGAGATCAGCAAGTATATTAGGTCCTCCACTGCCTCCACTATTGCCAAACCGACCACTAAGAAACAGGGCCTATACACCCATATTCCTACTCCTGACAGGCCATGGGAATCCATCTCAATGGAATACATGTCGAGCCTCCCATCCACCAAGAGGGGAAATGACTGTGTTTTTTTTGTTGTTGATCGCTTTTCTAAAATGGCGATTTTGGTTGCCTGCAATAAGAGCATCACAGAAGAGGCAACTGCCAAGCTCTTCTTTGAACGAGTCTGGGTACATTTTGGAATCCCACAAACCATTGTCTCATATCGGGGCAGTCGATTTATCAACACATTTTGGTCGAGCCTCTAGTCATTGTTGGACACCAAGCTCACCAAATCCACGGCCTTCCACCCCCATACAGATGGCCAAACCGAGGTCGTAAATCGAATTATTGTGCATATCCTTCACATGTATAATTCAAATCACCCTTGCACATGGGATGAGAGCCTTCCCTATGTCCAGCATAGATACAATCGATCCCTTCATATCTCAACTAGACACAACCCCTTTTAGGTGGGGTTGGGATTCCAACCATTGGGTCCCATAAATGTTGCACTTCCCCTTGTGGTCACCTCAACCGACTCATGTCCTGCTCCAACTGAAGCTAAAAAATCCACCCAATTCATTGAGAGGATCCATCACATCCTCCAACATGTTCAAGATATCCTACAGAAGTCCAATGACAAGTACAAGCAGTGCTATGATCAACATCAGGTGCCACATAAGTTTCAGGTGGGCGACAAAGTTTGGTTGCACTTATAAAAACAACGCCTTACAGGACTCCATCGGAAGCTTCACCCACTCCATTATGGTCATAAACCATCACCAAGGTCTTGGGGAATAATTATTTTGAGCTCCGCATTCCTCCTTTCCTTGGCCTGCACCCAGTGTTCAATGTGGATCTCCTTCGCCCTTATTTCCCACCATTATTGGACACCTTAGAAGTAGCAGAACAACTGACACCAACAGATCTCAACCTCGAATGCATACAATAGGCATCTAGTGATCATATTTTCGACACAAATATCAAGGGTACTCGACAGCAAAGGATCCATCTTTATTGAGTCATCAAAGCAGGGCAACTCCTGCACCAAGGCAAGTGGCTCACACGGGGCCAAATTCAGCAGAAATTTCCTCATCTGATGGGGGAACTCAACGCAATGGATACCATTGCTTCCTAAGGAGGGATGATTGATCCAGGTGGATATAGGTGGCCACCCACCTTTTCCAACTGGCTCAAAACAATTTCCTAGCAATTTTGGTAATTTACTACTTTTAGCATTTTTTCACTTCCGGGGCTATTTTGAGGCCCTAAACGATGTTTTTGGGGGGAAAGAGGAGAAATATCTAAATTTCTTTCATATAAACCCAAAAATGAATCTCCCGGATGATACCTTTCCAACGGGCTATCATACGCCTAAAACGGAGATCATATGCAAAAGTTATAACCCCAGGAATTTGATGTACTAACTTACCCAAACAGGGCCCACATGACTTTTGGCGCTTCATCTCCTAGGGTTAGGTTTTTTGATGTCTAAGTTTTTTTACATTCCTTTTTATTGTAAAAATTCCTTCAAATCCTCATTGTAATCATCTTCTTGTGAATGAGCGCAGTCGTCACATCTCTTCTCAGAGACAAGCCGCCACCATTCCAGCAAGCTTGTTTCCGCTGCATTTTACAGTTTCATCTTATTTCCTTATTGAACAGAACACAAGTTTTATTGTATCTCTGTTATTTTGTGTTAAGAACCTATTAATGATATTTATTCATTTCATTATGCTCATAAAATCCGGAGTAGTGGTATCAGAGCGGTCTTCTCCTTGTCATCTTAATGCATGTCCCCAACGAGGTCGGAGTACAAAGAGTTGGGTCTCGAGCTTGTTTCTCTTGAGGACAAAATCTCTCGCACACCCAAGCGACCTCTCATGGTAGGAGAAAAGAAATATGACGGGACAGGAGATCCTTTCAAACTGTTAATTGAGGAATCCTTCACGCAACGAAGGAACGAGATGATGGATAGTTTTGCGCAAATCCTTCGGTGGATACCAACAAGCGACGCATCTTCTTCAAGCGGAGGCATCGCCCCCTTCAAGGTACAAATAAAATTTGATATTCCTATATTTGAAGGTGAGATAGACGCAGATTTGTAGACAAGTGGTTGAATCTACTAGAAGGGTATTTTTCTATCCATAACTTTTTGAATAGAGAAAATATTACTTTTGCGCCCCTCAAAGTCGTTCCCCATGTCAAAGATTGGTGGGAAACTTTCTTTGAGCAAAAGGAAACAAAGGAACCTTCATTATTTACAGTCACAGCCACCTAGGAATCCTTCATGGATGCTATTAAGGAACAATACTACCCTATCAGAAGTTATGACGACTTGTATACCAAATGGACCACACTACGGCAAGAAAGAGACCAAGTAGTGCCAGATTTCACAAATATCTTCCATACCTTGTGCACCAAGTTGGGTATCAAATATTCAGAGTGACATCTGGTGCTCAAGTATCGTGGGGTTCTGCATAGATACATCCAAACTGAAATGTAATTTATGGACATCTCATGCTTGGGCGCGACCTACCGATATGTCGTCAAAATCGAGCAGAAGCTCAAACAAAAGATGAAGAAATTTGGGCCTGGGAACCCCTCACAATAAAATCCAGGAAAAGGTGACCCCAACCCATAGAACAAAGGACAAAGAAAATATGGACAGTATCAGGACAACCAGTCCAAGCTGCAAGAAAATAAAGACACCGAAAAGACAAAGAAAGATACCGATAAGTGGTGTGGCTTCCATAAGAACCCTTGGCATAACATTGTTGACTACCGCTCAAAGAAGTCATTAGTGGCCGAAGTGAAAGCCTTTGAATAAGATGTGGGTTATGATTCTGAGCCAGAACTAGAAATGGGAAGACAGATCATTGAAGCGAAACCCAGTTCCACCGTTTCTACCACCAAGCTCCAGCCTGGTGAACCAAACGAGCCAGAAGAAGGAGAGTGCCTCTTTCATTCATAGATGTGGGTAAAAGGAACCCCGCTACACTTCATCGTTGATCGTGGTAGTCAGAAAAACCTCATATTAACAGAGGTCGAAAAGTAGTTGGCCCTGCCGACAACGTCGCACCCATAACCCTACACCATTGCATGGCTTCGCCAAGGAATTGATCTCCGCGTCATCCAACAGTGTCGATTGTCATATGGCATCAAGCACTTCAAAGACGAGGTATTGTGTGATGTTTCTCCTCTCAAAGTTTGTGATGTTATTTTGGGCCATCCTTATTTATGGAAATGTCATGTTGTATATGAGTCTAGGCCTTGTAGTGTTATTATTACTTTGAACAGGAAATTGTACCGGATACCCGAGGCAGTCCCACCTAGTGCTATTTCCTTGATCTATGCTAAGAAATGTAGGAAGGTCATCTCTTAGATGGGGAAGTTTGAATTCTTCATGATTCACTCTCATAATAATTGAAATATCACATCCACATCCAGGGTCTCTACGGCCGACCTCCCCACACAACAGAAGCAAGTAGGTAAGGTCATGGAAGAATAGTCAAATATCTTCTCCTCACCTATCGGGGTACCTATGTACTTTCAGTTCAAGCACCCCATCAATCTGACCCCTGACGCACCGCTGCCCAATGGGCCAGTCTATCAT
This sequence comes from Picea glauca, assembly GCA_000966675.3. Classification (NCBI taxonomy): domain Eukaryota; kingdom Viridiplantae; phylum Streptophyta; class Pinopsida; order Pinales; family Pinaceae; genus Picea; species Picea glauca. Next base: position 36,480 of record JZKD02S2020128.1, on the reverse strand, counting down.
CGCTCTCTATTAGAGAATGAGGAGATCAAGCGATAGATCTAAGAACTGCTCCACAAGGGGCACATATGTCCTAGCTCATCACCTTGTGGGAGCCCAATCGTGCTGGTATAGAAGAAATATGGAACCTGGAGACTCTACATTGATTATCGAGCTCTGAATAAAATCACAGTCAGAAACCAATACCCCATTCCCTGAATCAATGACCTCCTTGATCAAATCACGGGGGCCAAATACTTCAGTAATATTTATCTGAAGTCTGGCTACCACCAAGTCCCGATAGACCAGACATATGTATGGAAGACCGCATTCAAGTCAAAGGAAGTCCTTTTTGAATGGTTGGTCATGCCCTTTGGTTTGACAAATGCACCAACCACATTCATGAGGATGATGGATGATGTCCTGCGACCATTCACCAATACTTTTTTAGTGGTGTATCTGGATGACATTCTCATTTACAGCAAGACTTAGGTCAAACACTTGCACCATATTCAGTGGGTTCTGCACACCCTCCGACAGCACAAACTATACGCCAACTTTGAAAAATGCTCCTTCAGAATGGATAGGGTCCATTACCTGGGCTACATAGTTGATAAGCATGGCATACATGTGGATCCATACAAGATTCAAGTCATCCTTGATCGTCCAACCCCAACCACACTCACTCAGCTTCAAATCTTCTTGGGCCTTGCCAATTTCTACCGCAGGTTCGTGTTCAGATTCTCCCATATTGCATGGGCCCTCAACCAAATAACCAGGGGTGGTGGTTGTAATGATCCCAAGCCAATTTTTTTCTTGGAATCACTAACTACTACTAATTTATTGAGTTATTAAGTGCATACAAGATTCATCAACACATGGAGATCACAATATATTCAAGAT